>CAUYRH010178679.1:0-10897 GCA_963574655.1 Perodicticus potto
ACTATAAAAATAATAGAGAAGGGTCAGGAGAAAACTTCTAAATACGGATCAAAATTGTTTTCACATAGTAAATGAGAAAATGTCATGAATGTTATATTAATCAGGTTGATAAAAATATCTCCAATTGTATGTGAAGCCCACACACTGTACTCCTTAACTGAATTATTGTACACAGCTATGACTCAAATAAATAAATAAATAAATAAATAAATAAATAAAAATAAAAATAATAGAGAAATAAGTTCCTAAGACACTAAAAACTTATATTCAGAGAACTTAATATACCAAATAAACAAATTCTTAACAGCCACCTTGATACTAAAAGTAAGATATAATAAAATGTTCATGAAAGTACTAAGAGCACTCTACAAATGCTCAGAGCATTAGAATAGAAACTATTTTAGTACACCCAAAACTGAATTTAAAAAGCAATATTTCAAAGCCAGAAATGGTCACAAACTACTTGACGTCTCAAAGCAAAAGAAAGGCTTGTGTTTAGTATGAAAGAGATGTGGAAGTCAGGAAGTACCTGAACTTAACTCCCTTGGAACAAATAGGCCCATTTTCTTGATGTATGAGAAAGATGCCAGGAAGTAGCCTGGTCACAGTTGATACAACTGTTGGTAGTTTTTGGATCCCAAGCTGATACCATTTGAGTCCTGTAGGCAACTTGTCTTTAAAAAGACAGTTCTGCAGGAAGAAAAATTAAAACCTTGTCAGGGACCCCAGACTTGCAACTGCATTTTCCACCCTTTAAGTAACGTTTTGTAAAAGGCAATGATAGGTACTTTTAAAAGGGAAAATAAACTCTCAGGAAGATTTGCCACGATGAAAAACCAGTGATAGCATTGAAAGTCTTTGACAGTAGTCTACTTTGTATCTCCCCAAATCTTATCATCTCAGCCTGCTTTTCCTAAAGCCACAGGCATATAAGATAAATTCTATATCCCTTTATGTTGTTTGCTTAGTTTGACCACTTTTGTTAATATCGCAAGTTGAGAAACTAGTACATATTTTTCCTAAATGTTTTTTTTTTTTTCTTGAGACAGAGTATCATATGGTTGCCCCAGGCTAGAGTGCCATAGTGTCAGCCTACCTCAAGCAACCTCATACTCCTAGGTTCAAGTGATCCTTCTGTTTCAGCCTCCCGAATAGTGGGACTGTATGCACTTGCCTCAATGTCAGGCTAAGTTTTCTATTTTTAGTGAAGACAGGGTCTTGCCTTACCTAACAAATGCAAACATTGTACCTTAATCACCCAGGATATATACCATATACCCTTATATTGTGCCCACTACGGGACAGCACATCAATCCTCCACCTTCCCTCCGCAAACTTGAAGTAAATTGAGGTTTTCTCTTCTGTGGACATGTATTAGTTTGTAATATGGCTTCATATTAGTATTAAATACATTGGATACTTGCTTTTCCATTCCTGTGATACTTGACTAAAGAGAATGTTCTCCAACTCTATCCCAGTTAATACAAAAGATGTAAAGTCTCCACCTTTTTAATGGATGAATAGTATTCCATGGTGTGTGTGTGTGTGTATCACAGTTTTTTAATTTGATCATGGGTTGATGGGCACTTGGGTTGATTGCACATCTCGGCAATTATAAAATTGAGCTGCAGCAAATAATCTAGTGCAAATGTCTTTTTATGATAAAATGTTTTTTTTTTTTCTTTTGGATAGATACATAGGAATGGAATTGTGGGATCAAATGGAAGGTCTATTTTGAGTTTTTAAAAAAGTCTTTACAATTCTTTCCGAAAGAATGTTTTAGTTTGCAATCCCCAATGGTGGATAAGTATTCCCTTCTCTCCGCAGCTGTGGGACTTTGTGATGTGGCCTATTCTCACTGGGCTTAATTGGTATCTCAAGGTGGTCTTGATTTGCTTTCTGTAATGATTAGGGATGATGTGCATTTTTTCATGTGTTTGTTGGCCGTTTGTCTGTCTCCTTGGGTGAAGGTTCTGTTCATGTCTCTTGCCTAGTGATAGATGGGATTGTTTGCTCTTTTCTTGTTAATTAATTTGAGCTCTGTGTAGATTCTAATTATCAACCCTTTGTCAGATTCATAGAATGAAAATACCTGTCTGTTTGCATCAATTGTTGTGAGGAAAACAATTGCTGAGGAAAGCCCCATTTATTTATTTTTGTTGTTGTTGCAATTGGCAATGGAGTCGTCTTTGTAAAATCTTTCCCTAGGCTGATAGCATTAAGAGTTTTTCCACCCTTTCTTCTAGGATTTTTATTGTTTTGTGTCTTAGATTTAAATTGTTTATCCTTCATGACTCAGTTTTTGTAAATGATGAGAGGTTCAGGTCCAATTTCAGTCTTTTACATGTGGGTATCCAGTTCTCCCCAGCACCATTTATTGAATAGGGATTCTTTTCCCACGTGTATGCTTTTGTTTGGTTTATCAAAGATTAGATGGCAATAAGTCTAGTTTCATGTCTCTGTTCCGTAGATCTCTGTCTCTATTTTTGTGCCAGTACCATGCTATTTTGATCACTGTGGACTTGTAATATAAACTGAAGTCTGATAGAGTGATGCCTCTCGATTTGTTTTTATTACTAAGAATTGCCTTGGCTATATGGGATGTTTTTCTGGTTCCATACAAAATGAAGAACTACTTTTCAGAGTTCTTTAACTCTGATGATGTTGGTATTTTAATGGGTATTGCATTGCATGTTCTTTAACTCTATGATGTTGGTATTTAAATAGGTATTGCATTGAATCTGTAGAATGCTTTTGGTATTATAGATATTTTAACAATGTTGATTCTTCCCACCCAACAGTATGGCATGTTCTTCCATTTGTTATTGTCCTCTGCTATTTCTTTTCTCAGGGTTTCATAATTTTCTTTGTAGAGATCCTTTACCTCTAAAAGGGACATTTTCACCTTATTCAACCCAATAAAGAAGCATCTATTTCCAAAATATCGACTTCTTCTTCTATTTCTATTTTTTCTCTATGTGTGATATGAATATTTCATTTTATTTTTACTTCATTTGCTAACACTTAGGTGTTCTCTATTGCAACCAGACAATGAATAAATATTTCATACATTGTGTATCACATTTTTATAGAAAGTAAACTCACCATACTAAATTTTATTCCCTGTATTGATTTGCAGTCTTCTGTACCAAGTTAAAGTTCTATATTATATATATTTTATAATAGTATCCATATCAATATCTGCAATACTGTCAATAGCTATAATCTCAAAGCCATGGAATCACAAGAAAATCATAGCATTTTAAATGCCAGCAACATGAGATCATTTAATATTTGGTTAATTTCAAATAGCCCTTCAAAGTTTACGTGATATTAAGACTTAAATCCCTCACGTAGATCAAAATGCTTGATAATATTTTTGTTTAAACATTCAAATGGTTATTTTTCTGCATAGTCACTTCATTATAAACACAGAGAAGACTGGAAATACTTCATATTTAATTTGTATAGTGTTGAGTTGTCATCTGTGAAATCTAAAATGATACTCCATTTATTTTTTCTGCTTCTTAAAAAAAAAAATACTTGGCAGGACAATCCTCGCCTAAAAAAATCTCTAATACACGAGAATGACTCGTAAGCTCTTTATGGCTGCACTTGCTCATATTCAGATTTCATGTTTTAATTTCCCAATTGTCTTATCACCAAGTCAGTAATAACCCCATCTTTGTTTACTGCTGTACATAATTTGTATAATCTAGACATATTTTTTGTTTTTAAGGATTTTATTGTTATGTCAACATGTTATTTTCCCTGTTTAAACTCTTATTTGGTTGTTGGCATAATATTGTGCTGCTCTTGGTAGGATTTGTGATACTGTTCTCTTTTAGTAAAAGCTGTTTCCAGACATGATAAAATCAGGAATTACTGCTGGTTCACAAAATTCCTTATGTAATATGGTTTCTTATTTGTTAGGAATGCCTGTTCCAAAAATCTGCAGAAAGTAAGAGCTGTTTTGATGCTCTAGTCACATTAACCTACCTCCTTTCCATCATCACTAAGGATGATATGATACACTATTCTTCTGTGCATTTGCATTTTCCCTGCTTCTCAATTTATTTTTTCAATATATTGACATGTGGAGACTTCTTCACTTCCTTGCACAGAATTTTAACCCTTCTCCTTGTCATTTTCTTATGTCTATTGTGTGTTTTCTGCATAACCAAAACAAATTATGATAGAAGTTACCTAGCAATCGACACATTATATCCCAAAATTTGCTGAAAGCTCTGGTCTCTTCATTTCATAATTTAGAACCAACAAATATCACCTGTGGTATATATTCCTCTTTCATCTTTTTTTTGGATACAGTATAATTTTACGTATTATGGAGACGTGAAGTTTTATTGTTGGCATAGAATGTGAAATCATCAAGTCAGGCTATTTAGAGTCTCTGTCACCCAATATATATAATTTTAAATTATACTAATTTAATTTTGGTAGACTTTGTTTTTGGTTATATAGGAAATTTCCATTTTTATGTTTTACATTTGAGTACTTTATAACTTCTTAATATTTTCCCAGATTGTAGCTACTTGTTGTGGTTGTTGTTGTTTTCCAGTTATTCTGGTTAAAGTCTCATACCGGTGTATTTATTTCCATTAATGAAGACTTTTTATTTTGGGGGCTTATTTTTATTTTTTGTTAATTTTTAAAGTTACTTTGGCTTAAGTATGCATTATATGAAAAGATAATGCTTTACATTATCAATGTCATAAATATTGGAAGGTGTTTACATATTACAAAACATTTTTAGTCTTACAGCACAAATTTGATCTTTAAATAAAATCAGTTTGTTATCATAATTTTACTAATCTCTAGTTGCAGTTTTGAAGCTGCTCCTTTAAAAAGTATCCACAGATCAATTTTTAGTCTGCATGCACATACTTCAAAGTTGTATTTATTATAAAATATTCTATAAGTTAATTCAAATATATCTTCCTTCTAATTAGTTTTCCCTCAAATTAGTCTTGATTAAAGATAAGGAACTAATGAATCTACTATATCTCATTAATTTTTAATCTTACATGATTTCCTTTTGTTTTTATATAGATAAAGTCTTATAAAAAGACTTTTTCTGAGTTCTGATTTAATATTTTCTGCTTAAGCTCCTACAACACCCTAGTAATTTATTCAGTTCAATACAGTGGAATTACTTTTAGACCTATTATTACCATTACTACCACCATGTAAGTAGATGTCTGTGATTTGCATTCTGGATCTAGATTTCTTTTTAGGCATCGAACGAGAGTTATGATCGCTTGATGGAATTTATGTTTATAGTAGTGTTTTTCTTTGGCATGGCAAGTTATCTTATCTGTCCAGTGCCCAAAAATTTTATCATAGTTGTCATAGTACCATTGACATACTTGAAAACATGTGAACCTTCTTTAGGATCTTCCAATTTTTGCTCATAAAAACAGCAGACTCTCTCTCCCCTGCCCTACTTGCTCAGGGTCATGAACCTATTTTAAAATTATTATATCATCAGCAGGACCTTCTTTTTTTTATAGTTTTGCCAAATCCTAATTATTTTGCAGTTTTTATTTAGTGACATTTTCTGTTTTGCTTGTCATGTTGGCCTACCTTCAATTTTTGATATTTTGTGAGAACGCGGAGTTAAATATGTTAGGTAATAGATTGCTGAGTGATAGCTATATTTTGCCATATTGATGTAGAATTTTTAAGAGTTCATAATATACAGTACCATACTTAAGGGAGTTCTTTTAGCTGCTTCCAAAAGGGGGCAGTACAACTTTGGTGTTTAATTGTGAATGCTTGTTTTTGTTTTTGTTTTATGTCAAAGCATTCTTTTCTTGTTTGGTCATACAGTGTCTAGTGATTACTAATCATAGATCGTCAAACCATGGAGTTGGAAGAGACCTTTACGGTTAACATGATTCAGGGGGAATTTATGTGTACTCTTTGTTTAAATTCCTTCTTTGATATCCCTCTCTCTTACTTAGTAATTCCATCTATAATTTTAGCATAATGCTGAACAGTGAAATCAGAAGTAGTTCTCACTGTGGCTTTTCCTCCCTTTTTTTTCTCTCCCCTTTAGAACTTTCTAACATTGACCAATATTTAATTTCTAGCATTCTGAAAATGTAGGCAATGTAGGTGATTATAATGAAAAAAGGGAAAAATGATGTTTGAAAAAAAAAAGGTGACATCAGTGATAGTGATTTTCCTTAAAGAGAATTGTGGAAAAGATAAAAGCTGCTACTGTGGGAGAGTAAACCTGAGATTTCAAACTCCATTGGTAGCAGTGAGGAGGGATATGCTACTAGAAATGTGTGAGAGAGACGTGGCATTCAAGACTCAGAGTAGCAAGAAACAGAATCTGAGAAGATATAAAGAGAAGATAGCATAAATATCATACTGGTCATAAACTTGTAAAGTTGTCAGCATTTGGATGGAGGCAGACAGCAAGGTCACTAGTATCTACATAGACACATTCATTCTATATATAGGGTATCCATAAAGTTTAAATTGCACACGAACTTTAAGGATACAGTGTGTGTGTGTGTGTGTGTGTGTGTATAATTTTAAAAAGTAAATAACTTCACAAGTATTTTCATAACGCTGCCACAGAGGAAGTTCTTGAAAGGTATTAGAAGCATGGAAAAATAAATGGAAATTATTACTAACATTAAGATATATAAATTGTCATTGATCATGTCTTTAGTTTGCTATCCTTTTTTAAATTTTGTTTTGGTGACTATAAACCTACTAACACAGACTTTCATGTTCACGTGATCTTAATCTCCCAATTCTTTATTTCTCCACAACTTATTCATTTTCTCAATCTTGAGTTTCCAGTCTGGAAAAGTTTTCAAGAACCATTTTTTTGAGGTCAGGGAGAGACTATATAGAATCAGAGTTATAAATTACCTGCCAGCTCATTCACTGGATTCCATCCTTATTATTTCATTAATTGTTTCTCTGTCAACAAGCCTAACAAATTTATAACAAGGCTAAGGTTGAATTTACCATTGCCAGTATGTTAATATACCATATTCTTTCTTGGTATATTATTTGGCAAAACATAGTACTTCTTTCTCTCAGAATAAAGGTCTCAAGGGGTTTGCATATGAGTGTACATAAAAATTACTCACTAATATTCCCTAAATAGTGGATATAACAAAAATGGGCACTCAGAACCAAACTGATGATATTTCCTGCTGAAGAAATATGCTGCCCCACTCCAATGGACATATTTAGAAAATGTTTGTGGGAAAAATGAGAAAAATAAAAGATTGCTTTTTTTTCTTTAATGAAAATATTTCATTTATTATTAGTATTTGAATAGCCTGGTTATTACCAGCTTTCACAGAGAGGACTTTAGTTTCTTTGTACTATTTTTGTGTGTGTGTGGTTTTTTGATTTTGTTTTTGACACAGAGTCTCTCTGTGTCACCCTGGGTTTATTTAGTGCCATGAAGTCATAGCTCACAGCACTCTCAAACTCCTAGGCTCAACCAATCCTCTGGCCTTGCTTCAGCTTCCCGAGTAGCTGGGACTACAAGAGCCCACCATAACACCTAGCTAATTTTTATTTTTAGTAGAGATGGGGCCTTACTGTTTATAGCTTCTTACTAAAACCATATTGTCTGGGCAAGTTGCAAGAGGGCTACAGACAAGGATTAATTTTGTAGACAGATTTAGAGCTACCTTTAGTTCTTTGTTTCTGAGAGTGACCTGCTCATACCCCATGAAGGACTCTTCTGCTCTTTGCTGCAAAAAGATAACAGTTTTATTAAAACCATAAATAAAAGTATTTTAAGGTCCCCTAAGAGAGTGATCTGAAATAAACATAATAATGGTATAAAATAGTACTAAGCAATGGTTTGATTATGCTCTGGCTAAAATTATTCTCTGTGTTGAAAACAGTTGAAAAAACAAATCTTCCATGGATTTGCATGATTGGAGCTCTTGTTACACTGAAGAAATTTCAAATCTTTTAAAAAGCAAACAAAGGATAAAAATATTTTTTAATTCTTTGAATGTTTGATTTGTGTTGAAATAAAAAACTCTGTGAGGTTTTATTCTATTTTATTACTTCTTGCTATGATAAGTTTCCATTCAACCATAAATGAAATTTGTGAATTAGAATTTATTTAAAAGTCATGTATCAATCAAAATGAATAGTTCTTGAGAGCAATGAAAGTTGCATAATGCTATTTCAGTGAAAACAATCACGTGTAAAAGTTTTTGTTTTGATATAGTTTTATAGCTAGCTCAGGAAAGTAGAAAGCATATTTTCTTCCTATATAAATTGACATATACCAAAATTAGAATGAAATTTTATTGAAACAAAATGCAAGAGGCAATATTACAACCAATAACACAGAAATACAAATGATCGTAAGAGACTACTATAAACAATTACATACGTATGTCAACAAATTGGAAAAACTAGAAGAAATGAATAAATTCCTAGACACATGCAACCTGAATCTTGAAGAAATAGAAAAGCCGAAGAGACCAATAATAACAAGGAGTTCAATTACAATAAAAATGTCCCATTGAAGAATAGCCCAGGACCTGGTGGCTTCATAGCTGATTCTACCGAACATTTAAAAGAACAACTATACTAGGCCTTCTCAAAATTCTAAAAAATAAAAGAGGAGGGAATACTTCCAAATTCTTTTTACAAGCCTGACATAACTCATTACCAAAGCCAGGCAAGGACATTGCATTAAAAGAAAATTGCAAGTCAATGTCTTTAATATACATACATGTAAAAATCCTCAACAAAATACTACCAAATCAAATTCTATAATACATTAAAAGTATCATTCATCATGATCATGTGGGATTTATTCCTGGGATGCAAGATGATTCAACATAACACAAATAATAAATGTGATACATCCCCTTAACAGAATGAAAGACAAAAACCATATCTCATCTCATTAAATGAATAAAAAATAATTTGACAAAATTCAACATTCTCTTATGATAAAAAATTCTCACCAAATTAGGTATAAAAGGACTCTATCCCAACATGATGTTAATTGAGAAGCCCATAGCTAACATAATACTCAATAGTGAAAAAGTGAGCCTTTCCTCCAAGATCCAGGATAAGACAGAGATGATCACTCTTGCCACTTCTATTCAGTATGCTTTTTTTTTTTTGGCTCAAGCTAAAATGCCATGCTCTTTTGTTACCCAAGGTAGAATGCCATGGGGTCAGCAAGCTCATAACAACCTCAAAATCCTTCTGAGCTTAAGCAATCCTCCTGCCTCACCCAAGCAGCTGGGCCTACAGATGCCTGCCCTAACACCCAGCTAATTTTTCTATTTAAAGCAGAGATGCAGTCTCACTGTTGCTCAGACTGGTCTCGAACTCCTGAGTTCAAGGAATTCTCCCACCTCTGCTTGGATTATAGGTGTGAGCCACTGCACTCCACCCTATTCAACATATTCTTGGCAGTCCTTGCCAGAGCAGTTAGTCAAGAGAAAGAAATAAAAAGCATCCAAATAAGAAAGGAAGAAGTGAAATTGTCACTGTTTGCTAATGATATGACTATATATATATATATATATATTTTTTTTTTTATTAAATCACACAGCTGCGTACATTAGTGCAATCAAGAGGTACAATGTGCTGGTTTTATATACAATCTGAAATGTTTTCATCAAACTGTTAAACATAGCCTTCATGCCATTCTCTCTCTTTTTTTTTTCCAGTGGTAAGACAGAATTTATTTACAGAAAAAAATACAGAAATACTAAAGCTTCTGCTAGAGAGAGAGAACTCAAGTGGGGAGAGAAAAGCTCTCTCCGTTTCTCTACCGGTCTTTCCCCGTCTCCCACTTTGGGCTTTTACTCTCGGGGTATGTATAGCTGTATGGGTTCCTTGCCCAGGAAACAAATGAACACAGTCCCTTCCGCCCGGGACAAGGTGAATGAATGTATCAGTGAACGAAGACAGTCCCTTCCGCTGGGGCAAAGTGAATGAATATATCAAGTGAATGGACACAGTCCATTCATGGAATTGAGGCCTAGGAAATTCACATGAAATTGACCTAGGCATAGGAAATGGGAGTTCCACATTTAGTCCTAAGTGTAAAGTGAAGGAGACACCAAGGCACGGGTGTCTCCTCGGCAGTTGTCCAGCCTTTTTAGCTATTGGAGCCTCCGGTGGAGGTTGGAGGTCCCCCTCCTTGCCTGTCATCCAGCCCGCTGGTTCTTCAGCTGGCTGCTGCAGCACAGACACCACCAAGGAGAAGGCTGCAGGTCCGCCAGCTCCGCTGAGCTGGCTAGGGCGCCAAATGTCCTGCGTCAGTTCTCCCTCTCCGAGTAGAAACTCTAACTGCTGTTAGGGAAAAAGGGCGAAGACTCGATCTAACTGCTTCCTGCTGAATCAGGTGATGATAGAAGGGGGCAGTTAGGGTTTCTCCCGAGGGAGAGTGATACAGGGGTTCATGGACTGGAACCATCTTTATTGTGTGTGGCTTGATGACATTTCTGGAAAACATAAATCTGATTAGTAATAGGCAAAGGTACAACAGCGTCGGGTCAGAAGTACTTATTCAGTGATGCAAAAAGAAAACCATATTAGGATTTTTCTTGCTGTTTCCTAAATAATAACTTCAAACTTTCTTTTGGCTCACAAGTGTAGGTGGTCTGTGGTTGGCTATCTTCACAGTCTGCCTCCATAGAAGGTGGAGGGTTCCAGGATTTTACTCATGAAGGATGTATGCAGGAATCGACTCCTGTAACTTGAACATCTGTAGAAGAAGACAAGATAACAGGAAAGGGGACTTCCCAAGTTGGGGTTAGGGAAGGTGAATTAGAGGGGAGAGTTTTGATCATGACTAGATCTCCAGGAGGGAAAAGTTCCTGTTTTAGTTAGTATGTCCCTCCCCAAA
>CAUYRH010178687.1:0-54718 GCA_963574655.1 Perodicticus potto
GTCTCCTGCCTCTGCCTCCCAAGTAGTTGGGACTACAGGCGCCCGCCACAACGCCTGGCCATTTTTTGGTTGCAGCCGTCGTTGTTTGGTGGGCCCGGGCTGGATTCGAACCCGCCAGCTCAGGTGTACGTGGCTGGCACCAAGCCTGTATATATTTTTTGACATTGTGCACTGTGCATCTTTTATATCAGTAAAATTCAAAGTAAATACTTATGAATACATGCACATGCTTTTGGAGACCAGGGCGTTGTTAAGTGTTTACTTTGCCCCACCACAGTGAGTTAAATAAACACTAACCCTACAGGGTCCATAGTATGTTTGGGGCGAGATAGGTCAACAGGTGATCATAGACACCTCTGTGTGCCAAGGGAACTGGCAGGGGTCCAGGGCAGGATTGGTGAGAGTGCAGGTTGGAGGGGGCTAGTTAGGACCTTCCAGAGGGCAACAGGGGAGTAAAGCAGCAGCCCCGGGTGCCTGGTGGGTGGAGCAGCCCAGGGGGAGGTGTGTGGACAAGAGGGTCAGGCAGGCAGCTTATGGGTCTGCAGCATGATGATAAGAGGGAAAGAGGTGGGGGTTCTGGAGAAAAGCTGTGGCTGGAATAAACAGGGTGGGCACTTGTAGGGCTTGTGAAGGTCTTGTTAGTAGTCTAAGGATGCTGCCTTCAGGCAGGCCACTAAGTTGCCACACATGTATAGGCTTCAGAAAAGAGGTGTTAAAGTAATTTTTTTTTTTGATGTAAATTCTTAAGTTCATCAAATACAAATTGTCCGCTTATCAGAGCTGCTGATGATTTTCAAGGAGTCACTAATTTTTTTTTTTTTTTTTGAGACAGAGTCTCACTTTGCCGCCCTTGGTAGAGTGCAGTGGTATCATAGCTCACAGCAACTTCAAACTCCAGGGCTCAGGTGATTCTCTTGCCTCAGCCTCCTGAGTAGCTGGGACTACAGGCACCCGCCATGACGCCTAGCTATTTTTAGAGATGGCTCTAGTTCCGGCTGGTCTTGAACTTGTGAGCTCAGGCAATCCACCCGCCTAGTTCTCCCAGATTGCTAGATTACAGGCATGAGCTACTGCGCCTGGCCATTATTTATTTATTTTTTGAGGGTCTCAATGAAGTATAACCTGCTTCCTGACATACATATGAGGTTTGAATTTTGTCATCAAGCAAAAAACAAAACAAACAAACAACAAAATAAAATCCCCCCAAAAAACAATGATAAAAATAAGTCACCTGCAGAATTGCGTTATGCTCTGACAGAGTGTGTGGGCCCTTGCATATGCCATTAGTTTTCTCAGATGCCTTGCTACTTCTAAGACTAAGATAGGAAATGAAGGTTTGTCATTAAAAATTGTACATGTCTCATTTGCACAATGATCTCACTATCATCCACGCAGGGTCATACTTGTATCAGGCAAGGCATTAATTAGTTCCTGGGACCCAGACACTCCCTGTTGTCAGGGAATGAACAGTCTAATGTGGGAGGGAAGGAGTGGGGCAGAGAAGAGACAGTTAACAAAATGGTGGGATGCTTGCTATTATAGTGGAATGTGCAGATGAGTCAAAGATTTAATTATCATAGCTAACCGTGTACATTTTTATACATGCTCACTTTTTGACAGTGCATATATTAAACTGAAGCACTGCAGAGAAAATTGGCTTAGTCCCTGAGTAGAGATGACTTAGAAACTCATAGGCACTTATATTGCATTTTTGTGAGGCATCTTGTTGTAGTGGAAGTGTGTCTGTGCTTGGCTCCAAAGGCCTGGGTTTGGGCCTCATTTCTACATCTTATTTCTATTAAACGTGTTCCTTAATCCTCTCTAGGCCTCTGTTTCCTTATTTTTAAAAGCCAGGGGAAAGATGAAATGATTGCTAAGGCGCTTCCATGCCAAACATGGTGTAATAAGCCTGCGTGATGGCTCGCACCTGTAGTCCCAGCTGCAAGGGGGTGAGATGGAAGGATTGCTTGAGTTCAGGAGCTGAAGGCTGCTAGGGTTGGGCCACTGCACTGCAACCTGGGTGACAGGGTGAGGCCTTGTCTCTCTCTCTCCCCCTCTGAAAAAACCAAAACCAACCAAACAAACAAAAAACCAATCAGCCAACAAACAGAGCATGGGGTAAATCTGGGGTGAATTCTAACAAGTCTTTGATATGAAGTAGTCTGATGAGGACATCCCTGATTCTGATGCAGAGTCGGGTTAGATGCATCAAAATAACCAATTAAGGTCTTTCTTAGGTGTCAGGGTTAGATTCATAGAGTACCTTCTTGGGGTACAAACTTGGAAGTTTAATAGCAATGGAATTCCATTGTTCGTTCTTTCTGAAATCAGAGGTGTGGCCCCTTGTAAATTGCTGACTGAAATATACACAGAGCTTTCTGGCCAGCAGGTTGAATTTTCCAGAGACAGTGCACACTCCAATATTCGTGGGCCGGTGCAGGTGACTGACTCCTACCTAAGCTGAGGACTCTATGAAGAGCCTGCCAAAACAGCCTGACCACTGGACCTCTGTTAGTAGAGTCCCAAAGTAGTCTATAGGGAACCTGGTGCTCAATAAGATTTAGTCACTTGAAAGATGAAATGTGTATTTTGTATCAAGAAATACAAATGGAAGATTTGTATTTCTTGTGGAAGATTGAACATCTATGTTGACAAGTTTCATGTCAAGTTCATGTGCAGGTCTATGGAAAACTCAGGGGTGAACCCAGGTCTGTCTCATTTCAAAGCATGTCCTCTTAATCCCTCCTCAGTACTCTGAGTGGGGCAGGAGTTGAGTAAAGCTCTTAGTGAGGCTCTAGTTATTCACTTGTTGTTTTAATTGTGAATAAAAGCCCATAACATAAAATTCTCCATTTTGGCCACTTTTAAGCTTACAGTTCACTGGCATTAAGTACATCCCTATTGTTGTGCAGCCCCATCTATCTCTAGATCGCCTTTCATCTTGCAAAATGGAAACTCGGTATCTATGTAACATTCTCCCTTCCCCAAGCCCCTGGAAACCACCATTCTACTTTCTGTCTCTGTGTTTTGACTACTCTATGTACCCCATAGAAGTGGAGTCATACAGCGTTTGTCCTTTTGTGACTGGATTATCTCACATGGCACAATGTCCTCAAAGTTAACTCATAGTATAGCATGTGTTAGAGTTGTCTTCTTTTTCGAGGCTGAATAATTGTTATTAACTGAATGTTTGTGTCTCCCCCACCCCCAGCTTCGTATGTTGAAGCTCCAACCCTCAGTGTAGCTGTATTTGGAGTAATGAAGTAAGTAAAGTGAAATGGGGCCATAAGGGTAGGGCTATGGTCTGATAGAATTCATGTTCTTTAAGAAGAGCAGCAGAGGGCTACCTCTTCCCCTCCACGTGCATGCACCAAGGAAAGGCCTCATGAGGAGAGGGCAAGAAGGCACCCATCTGCAAACCAGGAGGAGAGCCCTCACTAGAACCTGGAATCAACTGGAAACTTGACCTTGGACTTCTAGCCTCTAGAATTATGAGAAGGTATATTTGTGTTCCACATAATTTGTAGTATTTTATCATGGAAGCCTGAGCAGACTGTCCAGTAATATTTCATTGTATGTATATACTGTATTTAGTTTATTCAACCATCAATGGACGCCAGGGGGTGCTTTCATCTTTTAGCTATTGTGGATAATGTTACTATGAACAAGGTGTGTATAAATAGCTCATTGAGACTCTGCTTTCAATTCTCTTGGGCATATTCCCCAAAAGGGCATTACTGGATCATATGGTAATTTTAGTTTTAATTTTTTGAGACGTTTCCATACTGTTTTCCATAGTACCTAATCATTTCATGTTCTCACTAGGAAGAGTTCCAATTCTTCTTGCCAACAACTGTTATTTTCTGCCTTTTTTTTTTCTGATAGTAGCCAATCTAATGAGAGTGAGATATGGGCCTTATTTTTAAGAAATAGAAACTTTAGTGGTTCGTAACCTTTTCCAGAGCAGAGAATCTGAGAATTTGGTGAAAACTCTGCACTTTCTCCCTGGAGATGCCCAATAAATAAATAATTTTGTGTAAAATTTAAGTTTCTCTAAGGAAATCATGAACCTCAGGTTATAAATCCTTATTCTATCCTAATAAAGTATCTTTAGGTCAGTAAAACATACACTTAAATCTGTAATAATTGCACTGGTAATTATCTTTACTATTTGTTCCATAGATAGAGGGTGCCAAAAAAAAATGTATTCACATTTTAAGAAATGAAAAAATATTAAAATTGTGACCCTCAATATATACCAACAACAAAAGATGAATACAAGTCACACTGAGTACCTCTTATAATTGCAGAAGTCAAACGTGACTCAAGTATTACAATTGACTCTAGTCTATGGAAATGGAAGTTAACCATTTTCTCAGGAATTTGACTGAACCCTCAAAGCCCAGGGCAGTGGAGAAATGCGCCCCTACATGGGGCAGAGACTCAGTGAGGCAACGGCTCAGGGAGAGAATTTAAGGGGGTGTCAAAGCGGTAGTAATGGAGAGAAATAACATTTCCACTCAATACTTGAAATTCAAAATGAAGGCCAAAAGGTAACTCAATTTATTCTCCTGTAGTTCTGGAGGTCAGAAGTCTAAGATGAAGGTGTTGGCAGGGCATCCAGAGGCTCCAGGGAGACCCTGTCTCCTTGTGAGACTTCTGCATTCCCAGCCCATGGCTCTTTCCTCCTATGCTTGAATTTCTTCTTCCATTGTCATATCAACTGCTACTAACTCTGATGCTCTTGGCTCCTTTTCTAAGGACCCTTGTGATTACACTGGGCCCACCAGGAAAATACAGGATAATCTGCCCAACTCAGGATCCTTAATTTAATCACATCGGCAAGTCCTTTTTGCCATATACAAATACACAGATTCTAGGAATTAGGATGTGGGCATTTTTGGAGACTATTATTCTGCCTAATTAAACTGTCTATTCTGCTTTCACGGTCAAGTTAGAATTTTATTTTTCATCCTGACTGTTTATACAAGGCTGAGCATGAGGATGGTGCTTCAAGAGGGCTTGCTGAATACAAAAGAATTCACAGAGCTTGAGCCATCTTTCTTAGAAGCTTTGCCATTAGCGCCAGGTGGAAACCTTTGGTGCTCTTCGTGGGCACAGCTGAGTCCCTCTGACAGCCTGTGGAGCTGGGTAGATGACACCACAGCATCCTTCCCTAGCCAGGGTGGCGGGGCCTGGTGCAGATTGACCTCCTGACTCCATGTTATTGCACATTCTTTTCTCAAGGCTAATCACTTTCATTAAAATCCGCTCCACGTTCCCAGAGTATTAAATATGTATTTGGTTTTACGCTGTGCATGTCTGCAGAAGCTGAGGAAAAAACCCACGCCGAACAACTCTGAACCAATGATATGGTTCTGTATTCACACAGGCTTTGCAGGAAATAGAGTTCTGAGGAGTTTAGGCTGACTTATCCAGCTCTAGAGAATAGACATGTTCCAGAAATATTCTCCCTCTGCTACCAGGCCTTTTGGATCTCTGAATTCCCTCAACATCTATTTATACCACAAGAGTGTCTTGGCCTGCTGGCTGCTCTGAGGGCTGGGACGACAAGCGCAGATGTTGGCCTACCAGCCTGGGCAGAGGGTAGCCCTATCCCTTCATCCAGGCAAGGGCCTTCTTGGTCTTCAGTTCTGAGTTTTGGGTCCCTCCTTCCTTGATAAGTGTTGATGGGAGGCTGAAATAGAAGCCACATTTAGTAATGGGGGGATGATTAATATTCATGGAATGTTTGCATGCAATGCTAAATTAGTGTTCTTTTTAAAAAAGAGATTTATGTATCGGCTCAATATTTTGACAGAGAAGTGAAAATAACTGTGAAGACCACTCCATCTGGCTCCCCTTGTTTATTGACTGAGTATTTACACCACTGCATTGGAAATTACCCTGATTTAAGAATTAATGCACAGAAAAAGATTCTATTTCCTTGGTCAGAGTAGGAAACTCTTTGTTCTGTGAGCTGAGGATAAGGAGATAAAATACAAGTGAGAGCATGTACTTCCTAGGAGGTCCCTTCCCTCCCTTTTCTCCCCAGAACTAATGCCACCTCCAACCCCCAAGGTATTGTTATTACTGTGTTATTACTGTTATAATCTGGCCATAGTTGGAGGAGTAGAGAATCCTTGGACAGGTGTGAGGGTAAGCAGGAAAGATACACACGAGGGGGAATATTGTTCATACTGTGGAATTCAGAGGCATGGTGGTCTGAGGGGAAACAGACCTTTCTGGAATGTCAGTGCAAGATATATTTAGGGAAGGGTGGGCAGTCGGAGAAGGCTTCCTGCAATGGGGTTTTGAGGCTGACTTGGTCAGAGTAATGAGTCTGATTTAATATTTCCAAGCACACTGAACTGGTTGTCGCTACCCTCCCACGCTGTGCTGAGCCTCGCCTGGGTCCTCTGACTGGGTCGCCCCCGGCTCTCGCTCCCAGGCTCTCTGCTATAAACCCTCCTGGAGTCCTCAGGCCAACAGAGAAGTTCCTTCTCTGCATTGCATACCCACATCTGCAAAGGCTTATTTGCAATGATCAACTCCACGAAGTTCTGAAAGATGAAAGCTTTTCCATCTTGGTGCTAAAACTCATTTGGTGGCAAATACTGGCTCAGCCGGTATGAGTCTGTTGTCCGTCTTTATTTCACTTTCCTCCTTGTAAGTTCCGCTGTAGGAATATGGGTGTGATTCTTACGGATGACAGCCCAGATCTTTCCTAAAATCTGCAAGTTTAGAGTTCCAAACTCATCTGGCCCAAGTGTTCTGATTAAGGGGCTGTGGGCCTGTGTCTCTCTCCCAGCAGTTGCTCGGAATATTTGCTGTACTTGGTTGACAAATCTGTGCCCCAGGAGTCTGTGAATTTAAGAAAAAGAGCTTGTAATTTTAAATATACCACAAGCCTCTGACAGGTCATACCGGAAGTGTGATGTATCTTGGTTGAAAGATTTTGAGATATTCACTGCCGGTCTCCCCCTTTTACTTGTCCCATTGAGTCACTGCTCAGGGGAGGGCAGCAGAGCGGAGGAGCAGGGGGCTGTATGTGGCCTAGGGATGCCCCAGGGCTGGACCAGGTGGGCATAGCAGTGCTTTGTTTGGGTCCTGGCCCAAAATGAACAGAGAGGGGCACTTGTCAGCAGATGAAAGTATGGATTGATAAAGATCCCCAGCTTGAGATGCCTCCCACTCACCCCACTGAGACAAAAAGCACATTCACCCTCTGGGACTTGGATAAAGTGAGGGTGGGAGACCCAGATTTACTAATATCAACTCTGTGCTACCCAATGTAATGGGCCAGTTCCTTATTGAAAATAAAGAAAACCTTCTTGCACATCCAAATTTGTGACTTAGAAGCCAGATGGGCAGAACAAATGGATAAAATGATAAAGGAGAACTTCTTTTATTTCAAATCTCCGAGGAATCTTATTTTCCTAATCAGGTGTTGGTTTATTTTTGTCCTTATATGTGACACCCAAGGGACCCGGGAAGTTCCTGCCTTATTTAAAGCCAGGTATGGGATAATAGCATAAACAGCCTCCAGAACTTGAGATACGATGAGATTTTAGGGTTCAGCGCCCAGTCTATTTCTACAAGTGGGAAGGAAAGAGGCTGGAGGAGCTTGGATAAATTAGATACTGGTGGACAGATTCTTAGGTGAGAAAGAGAGTTGATACTGGTGACGGGGATGAGAGAGGAGGGGAAGGGAGGGAGATGCCAAAACAAAACAAAACAAAAATCTAATCATTCCCTCTCATTCAAGGATCCAGGGTCTTGGGGGAATGCAGGATAAGAAATCTCCCACTAGGTGGCACCGCTGACCCACATTTGGGGCACCCAGAGTCTGTCTCTATGGCAACAAGTTTGCAAATTTATGGAGAGAATTGGCCTTGTCCTCTGGGTGTGTGTATGTATGAAGGAGTTTTTGAGTGAGCAGAAAAGCCTGCTCTGTGCAGCAGGGACTATTGATATGCAGTTGTCAAAGAGAGAGAGAGAAAATCAAGGGAAATATTATCATACTGTGCAAGGCAATAAGGAACCGAGGAGGAGAGGAATGGCTCCTCCTAATACAGTAACAAAGTACCTTGCCGCTGGGACGCTGATGTTCTCTAATGCTTGCGGTTGGGAAGCAGGGAGCCGAGGCTTGCTGGGAGCCTGGGGGTGGGCTGCAGGCTGGACTGGCTTTTGTGCAGGGTATCTCCTCAGGAGCTCAGCCTGGGGGCGGGGGTTGCTTGAATTGTGGGTTTTCTAGGGATGTCTTGATGGAAAATATTACACGTGCTCAGACCTCCCGTTCTATGTGTTACTACACGTCTGGGCGTTTACGGCCAGGCTCTCTCGCACGCGGGTTTCCCACGCTCTCCGTATTCAGTCTTTCCAGAATGTGGTCCCCACGCATCTCCTTTGTTTGATTGAAAGCCCAGCTCCCGATTTTTCTATCACTCCTGCAGGGAGCTCCATATTGACTATGTGCTGAACCCCGCTTCTAGCCTGCAAGGGAGGCTTTTGGACCCAGTCTTCTGCCTGGTGCCAACAGGTGCCCCGGGTTCTAGGCCAGAACCAACCCCGCGAGCGCAGGCGAGCAGGTCCCACGTGTGGAGGGCTTGTCTCGGTTTAGAATTTGAGTAAAGTATCACAAGAGGGGAAGGACAGGCATCACACGTACTCAGCGCTAACTTGAAGCTTGTCGATTAACACAGCGTGCTCATATGGCAGAAAAAGTCAGCTGAATCTGCGATGGCGGGGCGGGGGCTGGCGGGTTCCTTCCCAGCCGGAGCAACGTGCGGGTGTGTGGCACACTTTCGGCGTGAGGGACAGAGCTACGACATGTGGCCTAACTGTATACACCCTCATATTAATCAGAAATTAAAAAAAAACTGTGTGCAGTGGTTCACGCCTGTTATCCTACCTCTCTTGAGAGCCTGAGGCACGTATATTGCTTGAGCTCAGGAGTTTGAGAGCAACCTGAGACAGAGCAAGACCCCATCTCTAAAAAACTAGCCCAGCGTTATGGCAGGATCCTGTAGTCCCAGATACTTGGGGGCTGAGGCAAGAGAATAGCTTGAGCCCAGGAGTTTGAGGTTGCTGTGAGCTATGATGCTGTAGCACTCTACAGGGGGCAACAAAGTAAGATTCTGTTGGAAGGAAGGAAAGAAGGAAGGAAGGAAGGAAGGAAGGAAGGAAGGAAGGAGGGAGGGAGGGAGGGAGGGAAGGAAAAAAGGAAGGAAGAGAGAGAAAGAAAGAAAGAAAGAAGAAAAAAAAGAAAGAATTTCTACCAGTGTCGTGGCTCACACCTGTAATCCTAGCACTCTGGGAGGCCAAGGCAGGAGTATATCTGTAGCTCAGGAGTTTGAGACCAGCCTGAGCCCCCAGTCTCTACTAAAAATAGAAAAACTAGCTGGGCATTGTGGCAGGTGCCTGTAGTCCCAGCTATTCAGGAGGCAATCCAGGAGTTTGAGGTTGCTGTGAGCTAGGCTAAGGCCAGAGCACTTTATGCAGGGCAACAACAAGACCCTGTCTCAAAAAAAAAAAAAAAAACAAAACCAAAATTATTTACCTATGACAAAAAAAAGAAATGCAACATCTTGGGCCCTAAGCCAGATCTACCGAATAGGGTCAGCATTTTAACATGATTTCCAAGTCCGTCACGTGTATATTAAAGTTGAGAAGCCCTGGTTGCATTCTGCACTTGCTAATAAACTACATTATTTTTTTAAAAAGAATTTGTGTTATTTGTTTTTCAGGAATTCTGGCCTAGTCAATGGGACCACATCATTCTTTAATTTTAATTTTCATGGAGAAAAGGGAAAAAAGGGAAGCCAATTTTAAAAAAGGACTTGAGCAATATTTTTGTAGCACCTGGCAAGAATATGTTCATTACTGGAATTTTACTAGGATAAACTGCTCTGGATATTTCCTAGGATATTTTAGAACTTGAAAACCTTCTGAAATAACTTCAGACTTACAGAAAAGTTGCAAAAATACTACAGAAATTTCCTTAGATTCTTTACCCATAGTCCCCCCATTTTGTCCCTGCCATCATGATGTAGATATGTAAGTTTTTCCCTAATATTTTTGAGGATAAATAATTTACAGACATGCTGTCTCTTTACTTTTAAATACTTCATTCAGTATTTACTAAAATTAAGGAAATTCTCTCACACTACCATAGCACGATGGTCAAAAACAGGAAACTAACATCAGTACAATGCTATTCATATTGTCTAATCTGGGGACCTTATGCAAATTTCATCACTTGTTTCACAAGTGTCCTTCATCTCACAAGAAAAAAATTTCCCTATCCAGAAGCCAATCCAGAATCACACTTTGCATTTACTTCTCATGTATATTTGTATCACTTAAAAAATTAAAAACATTCCTTTTTGCTGGACAGTGGCCTTCGATGTTGTTTATTTTATCCTTTTCTTGCTATTAGGCATCAGTGGCTTGCAAGTGAAAGTTTTTCTATTCGTGGGAATCATGAGCGTTCCTGAAATGGCCAGTAGAGCTGGTGATGGGAAATTCATAAATCCAGACATGCTAGATCCAACTCTGGTGCCACCTGGTTCCTGTGTGACCCAGGGGACCTTGCTCCCTTCTTGGAGCAACCGTTTTCTCCATATAATGTAGAATGCAACCCGTGTCTCTGAAAGTCAGTATTAAGACCAGGGAGAGATCCACCCTAGGGGCTGGCCAATGAACCTGTTTGTGGAATTTTCCCCACCCACAGGGAGATTTTGTCCACGTAAGAATATTTGGGATATTCAAGGGTATGTTCCCCATTTTTTAGATTGATTTGGACCACAGAGAAAGACTGTTCATTACCTCACCATTTTCAGCCATGGTAATATCCATGAGGTTTCTATAGATTTTTCTAAAAAAAAATTAAACTTTTAAATTGGATACAATTGTAGATTCCCATGCAGTTGTAGGACACTACATGGAGAGATCTCATGTACACCTTACCCATATTCCCCTAATGGTAACATCTTGCTAAGCTATAGGACAAGGTGTTCCAATAGATGCCCATACATAGGAAAATTATAATAACAGATACCTTAGAACATATATGCCAAGAGAGGGAGAGAAGACTTCATGTAAAAAGAGATGGCCAACATGTAGAGAATATTTTGTATATTTTAGTAAATAAAGGTACATTTAGCTATAATTTCCAACTCGCTCCATGTATGGTGACTTGGGGACACCCTGTATAATAATAACTAGGACCTTGACATTGAAACATTCAAAACTAGGACCTTGACATTGATACATTCAAAACTAGGACCTTGACATTGAAACATTCAAAACTAGGACCTTGACATTGATACATTCAAAACTAGGACCTTGACATTGATACATTCAAAACACAGAGCATTTCTGCCACCTTGAGGACCCCTCAGGCCGATCTTTGACAGTCACACCTCGGTATTTCTTTTTTTCTTTCATTTCAGTTTAATATGAGGGTACAAATGATTAGGTTACATTGTTTGTGTTTGTTAGGTAAGGTTCCTGTTTTAGTTGTGCCCACCCTCCGGTATTTCCTTCCCTCCCCAACCCTCTTCTTCACTTTTGTCAACCGTTAATTTGTTCTCCATTTCTGTAATTTTGTCATTTCAAAAATGTTACATAAATGAAATCATATAGTATGCAACCTTTTGGGATTTTTGCCCCACTTGGTGTGATTCTTTGGAGATTCAAGTTGCATGCATACTTAAAAATTTTTTTTTAAATTTCAGGGTAATATAAGGGTACATATGATTAGGTTACATAGTTTGTTGTTTTTTAAATTGCTGCGTAGTATTCCATCCCATACCATGGAATACTACTCAGCAATTAAAAATGGTATGGGTGTTCCATTCTCTCTAGCTTTCTCATTACAACTTAGCTTAGTTGGTGACCTATTACAGTACACAAACTTATCCAGCCTAGGAAAGTAGTCAACGGGTCTATTTCCACCAAAAATGCAATATCTGAGAAAAATATTCTTTTTGAAAACCTCCTTCATGGCTCGGTTCCTGTAGCTCAGTGGCTAGTGCTTCAGCCACATACACTAGAGCTGGCGGGTTTGAATCCAACCTGGGCCTGCCAAACAACAATGACAACTACAACCAAAAAATAACCAGGTTTTGTGATGGGTGCCTGTAGTCCCAGCTACTTGGGAGGCTGAGGCAAGAGAATCACTTAAGCACAAGAGTCTGAAGTTGTTGTGAGCTGTAATGCCACAGCACTCTATTGAGGGCGACATAGTGAGACTCTGTCTCAAAAAAAAACAAAAAAAAAAACAAACAAAAACCCTTCTTCACAGTAATTAGGGATAAGAAATTCTAGGATTTTATTATTTTAAAGTAATCAGATAATTGAAGATAAGACAATTCTCAAGAAACAGGGTTACCAAAATATGAAAATTTCCCAACAATTGTTGAAACATCATTCCAGACTGACTTCTCTAAATATACACGGGGTGCCCATAGAGTTTGTGTGCAATTTTAAGTTGCACATGAACGTTTTGGCCCTTTTGTATATCATGTGGATGTGTGATTTTTTTAATCAAAATTCCTGATTCTGTTCACAGGAACAGAATTTCCTTTCATTAAGGAAAACAGATACAAAGAATTGTTCGGAACGTGGCACAAATCTGTAATGGGTTTTGCATTTTTTATACCTATACTTTACATTTCTTTTATAAAGAAAGTTGGGAACTAAGAAAGACCCCATCAACACCAAGTATAAGTGTCTAAAAGGGAAGCTGTGAGTGACAGATGGGCACTTAGAATATCAGATGTAAGTTATGCCAACGCAGAGCAGTGGCACCTCAGTGAATAAATGATATATTTATAAGTAGACATTTGACTCTTCTTTCCACATTTCTAGAAAGTTTGCATGTTTGAGTTGACTCCAAACTTAAAAAAAAACACTTAAAATATTCTCATTAGGAAAACGGGAGTTTACTTTATATTTGGCTGTCAGGAAAGGCCTTTCCTCTTCCCTGCTCTGGATAAGAATTGGTATTTGTATGGCCATTTAACTTCCAACACAGAGGAGAGGCACAAGACAGAAACTAATGTGGAAACTGGGTCTCTTTTGGGGGACTATTTTGCATTGAAACTTCCCTGCAGTAGAGCCTTCTGCACGGACTCGTTGAGCCTGCAGTTTTTTGAATGCATGAAGGTAATTCAGCTTTAGATCGCTACACATTCAAATCTCAGGCATATTTAAGCTATGCTCCCCCCATAAGAATTCTGACCGTTCTAAGTATCTTTATTAATATTCACCCCTGAATGTTGGCTCTGACACCTCGTGCTCTACCACGGGAAGAATGGGAAACACTCCCCGGCTTTGCCACTAATTAAATTAGTGCCCTGAATATGTTGATTGGCCTGATTTGATCATTCCATAATGTACATTGATATTTCCATACAATTGTATATACTTGTACCCATACAACTGTATATACTTGCTTACCTAAGTAAATACAATTACTGTCAATTAAAAATAAAATTAAATTAAAAAATAAATTAGTGGTCACACTCTTCTTCTTTTTGATCATCAATTTTTCCCTTTTGTTAAGCATGAAGGCCACTTCACTTGGGATAAGAGTGTGCTGGGCGTGTCCTGGGCTTCAGACCACCATCTCATCGCCCCTCTCCCACCGAGAACCCACGGGGTCCACCCTGGGCTGCTGTCCGGCTCCCTTTCTGCAGGAGGAGTCAGAGCGTGCGTTTCTTCGCGTCGGCTCTTTCCCCGAAAGCCCCCAGCCAGCTGTGGAGTCCTCTGAACCCCGCCTTCTTCTCCGCAGGTGGAACAGGAATGGCTGGGCCAGCCGCGCGCTCCCTGCCTCTAGCCCTGCCGGTAGCTTCCCGGTCCTGCTCTCAGTCTGGCCCTCTCAGCCAGACATCCTGTGCACCTGGGCTGATTTTCCCCTCGGCCCTGAGTTCAGGCCTCTCCTAGAGGGGTACACAGCACAGAACAAGATCTGTGCATGTATGAACCCCAAATGTGAGAACGGCGCCGCGTCAAGGTCCCGCGTTCAGTGACTTTCTCGGCTGGCCTCTAGGGGGCAGCATCGTCTAACACCGCCTGCCGGCGGCGGCCTTGTCCGCTGTGGCCTCGGTCCTGGCCCTGCGCCCACCATACTCCCCAGCAGGACAGCTGTGATCCCTGGGGAACATGCTGTGGTTACCGAGCATGCTCTTTCTTTGCCCTCTCATGCAACTTCAGGTCAGAGGCGACCACCAGCGTCTGAGCCAGCGGATCTCATCCTTACCAAACTTACTGGCATTCAGTATCTGAAAATATTTTTTTCTTTTTTGAGACATAATCGTACTCTGTTGCCCTTGATAGAGGGCCGTGGCATCATAACTCCCTGCGGCCTCAAACTCTTGGGCTCAAGAGATCCTCTTGCCGCTGCCTCCCAAGTAGCTGGGACTACAAACGCCAGCTGCAAGGCCCGGCTAGTTTTTCTATTTTTAGAAGAGACGGGTTCTTACTCTTGCTCAGGCTGGTCTAGAACTCCTGAGCTCAGGCGATCCACGCTCCCCAGCCTCTCAGAATGCTGGGATTACAGGCGTGAGGCACCTTGTCTGGCCCAGCATCTGAATATCTTGCTTGACATTTGGCTTATTCTAACTTTGATTGCAGGTTTTTTTTGCAGATTTTGGTGGGGCTGGATTTGAACCCATCACCTCCAGTTTATGGGGCCGGTGCCCTACTCCTTTGAGCCACAGGCGCCACCTGCAGGTTTTGTTTTTACAATAATTTATCTCGGCACTTAGTTTTAAGTTCCTGGAGAGAAAAAAATGTATTTTAAATTTTTATTTATTTATTCATCATCATTTGTACAATCCCCACCCACACCCTTGAACAGCAATTGACACTGGTATAGAGCAAGGTCTTCCTGTGGACTTCCTGATGTGGGGTGGCGGCACAGCGGGTGGGGCTGTGGAAACCCTAGTGAAACCCAGGGGTCTCTGGGCCTAGGTATTTCTGCGATGCCCATATATATATTCCTGACCCCCCCAGTGGACTGTTTTCCCAAAAGCCTTTCCATTCTGACTCACTTCCCGACTCTTTATCTATCCCTTTCTTTATTTATCAAAGGAGGATTGTGCTAGTTAATACTTGCCTCATCTCCCACAATAACTGAAAAGTACACTCCTTCCCTGTAACCTCCTTAGGGGATGCCGGATTAAAAGGGTAGTTAAACAGCAGTTTGGAATTTAGGGCCCAAGAGGCAACGTGATATCCCTTTTGAAAGCCTCTTGTCAGGAGGACCAGGTTGATGGGGCTCTAAGAGACGCCTCCTGGGGACTTCTCTGCATCACTGATGGAGGCGGTGGCCCTAAGGGACTGCTGATGAGAACAGTCCCAGTGAGGATGCTGGGGGGAGCACCCTGCCCTTCAACCTCCGAGCTTTTGACTGTGGTTCCTTGCCCTTGATTTGTGCACATCTTATGATTTCCAAACATTATCGGATCTCTTTTCCCATTAAATGTTACACAGCCTGATGTGGCAGCCAGTACATCTCACAGGGGACTTGCCCAGAGTTGCGGAGCTTATTAATGGAGGATTCAGAACTAGAATGTGAGTCTCCGGACAAGCTGTGCTGCCTGCTCAGAAATATGGCCTCTCTGCAGGGCAGGAGGCAGAGAGAGTAGGGGTACTGTGGGTACCCCGGCAGTGCCTTGCTTTGTTTCCGCACCCCTGTCACCCACAGGAGGGTGGTCATGTCATTATTTCGTGGCTTCCAAGCTGGCTTCAGTTACTTAAAGCATAGTCCATGGTCCAGCAACCCCAGCATCCCTTGGAGTGTGTCCCACCTCTGCGTCAGATTCCGTGGCTCCTGCATTCACAGTGTCACCCTTTCCAGGGTGTTGTCACTCTGTCATAGGACATGTGTGGTCAGAGCTGCTCCTGTTGAGTGAATGGGGTGCATGTCAGTGGACTGAGGGGTCTTCCCCTTTCAGGACTGTATGACAGACCCTGTCCTTGAAGAGGACAACCTTTCACCACGCTGAACCCCTAGGTGATCAGCCACATGCTCTGAGCTTGGGGGTCAGATTCACTGCCCGATGAACCCCAGAAGGGCCCCTTTAACACTCAAGGGGAGAGTTTCAGGCCATGTGGAGGGCACTGAAACCCCACGGGGCCAACAGCCGTGAGAGCTCTGTGTCTGTGACCCTCCCTCATTCACCATGCCACCTTTGACCCTTTGTCCTCCTGCTGACCCTATCCTCAGGGTAGACAATCTTTCACTGTGTTGAACCGAGCCAGACACTCAGCTGAAAGTCTACGCATTTCCCCTGATGCAAAGAGTAAGAAGCTCGCTTTATTAACAGCATAAATCCAAGTGCTGTTTCATCTTCAGACTGAACTCTCAAGCACTGAAGGCCTGAATGTTCATAAAGAAGCTCTCACGATACTCCAGGAGTCCCTGCACCATTGGGAGGACACCCTCCTATAAACACACGCATGCACACGACTGGGAAGCATCATCGTAGAGGGAGTGGTGTCAGCTTGAACGAATCGGATTCAGCCGAATGCAGAATTCATACCAGAGGATGGCAGATGAAAGATAGTTTATTAATTCAGCTTATTCAAGACGGCTATGAATTACTCAGGTGACAGAAGCAGTCTGAATATTCTTGATGCAAATTGGGACTATTCTTCAGGCCTCTGCTTGGATTTATGCTGTTAGGGACAGGAAGAGGTGTGAGGTTCAAAATCCTCTTTGGAGGTAATGAGCTGCAGGCTTCTCTCTGCGTTGCCACCTCCTGACTGAGCCCCAGCTAAGTGAAGTGTGCTCTCACCACAGTTTGGACAACCCAGGGAACTCCTAAAATACTGATGCTCAGCCTCCATACAGATTTTGTATGATTGGGTGGAGCCCAGATGAAGTTGAGATGCATCCCAAGCAGAGAACTGATTATTGGTATCAAGCAGGCATCCTTGGAAAAAAAATGCTGAGTTCTGGGCCTCATCAGAGAAGATTCTGTTTAAAGAGATCAAGGATCAAGTTGGGGATCTTAAGTTTTAAAACCTGTCTTAGGGTTGGGGCTTACCGGTTTAGGTAATGCTTGTATTATTTAGCAAATACTCACGTTTTCCAAAGTGTCTGTTTAGTATTAAACCAGTGGTTCTCATTCTGGCTACACATTAAGATCACTGCAGGAGCTTTAAAAATATGCCCCACCCCAGACCAGTTGAATCAGTCTCTTGGGACAGGGGTGCAGTTCTTCAGCACTAATATTTCTAAAAGCTCCCTAGTTGAGTCTAATGTGCAGCTAGGGTTGACAATCTTTATATTAAACCGTGAAAGAACAAATAGAATTTACTTCTGAACTATATTTGGAGGTTGCGTTTGATTATTGTCTGCTTTTAGTTTTTCCATAGAGCTAATTTGTTATTGAGAATGTAAATTATCACTGGGCGCCGTGGCTCATGCTTGTAATCCTAGCACTTTGGGAGACTGTGGTGGAGGGTGGATTACTTGAGCTTAGGAATTTGAAGACCAGAGTGAGGCCTGAGCAAGAGTGAGACCTCTGACTCCACTAAAAATAGAAAAACTAGCCAGATATTGTGGTGGGTTCCTGTAGTCCCAGCTACCTGGAGCCTGAGGCAGGAGGATCGCTTGAGCCCAAGAATTTGAGGTTGCTGTGAGCTGTGACGCCATAGCACTGTACTTAGGGTGACAGAGTGAGGCCCTGTCTCAAAAAACAAAAACAAAAAACAAAACAAAACAGACTATAAATTACCCAGTACAGCCTAGTTGGTAAACACAGTGGACGTGTGTCTTTCTTTGATCTGAACGCTCGACTGGTATAAATACGGTAGAGGACAGTGCTAGGTCTTTCTTTTCCCTTTTCTTTTTGGTAGCAGGACCAATCCGTTGGCTCCCTGGGTTCATGAAGGAACCGAACCTTCGGGTCTTTCCCCTGCGTTCTGTTCTTGAAGTGGTTTCCAGTGTCAAGTATTTTTGCTGGTTTTCATTTTGATGGCTGTGGCCAGGGATGGAATGGACCTGGGTCCTGGAGAGGTGGTGGGGTGACACTTTAGGGCAGACAAATAATAAAAAGGTGCCTTTTTCTCTGGGCTGAGTAACACCTGCTCAGCTGGCAGAGCCTGGCTGGGCTTCAGCGCCGCTCACTTCCTTTACCATGTACCACTGGGCGGGGTGTGAGCTGCAGCAGCCCGAGCAGCAGGGGTGAGGAGTGAGGCTCTTGTGGGCCCCATGGGCTGGGCAGGTGGAGAGGGCTCCCCTAAGGGAAGTTGAGGTGGCAGTCCCACACAGATGGGGACATGGATATTGTGTGGGCTTGGGCAAGACGGGTCCCTTGTTGGGTCCTTCTTCAGTCAAAACTCTCCTTATAGGGTGGGGCCAACCAACCGTGACCGTCCCAGCCCCGGTGGTACCCCCTTGTGCGTGAAATCTTCAGGCCCATATTCGACTCTTCCCAGGGCTGCTTCAAGAACTTTGCTTTATCTCATTTCCAAGATAAACATCCAAGACAGTCAGGGTAGAGACAGGCTCAGTCTTAGAAATGCTGTGTCTACTTAAAGGTGATACAGAGGGTGGGCAGGAAGGAGTCAGGGGAGATGCCAGGGAGACATTTTTATTTTTTATTTTTTTCTACTTCTTTTTAAAATTGCAGACTAATATATGAGTACAAATGATGAGGTTACATTGTTTCCATTTTTAAGGTCAAGTTCAAGTTGTAGACATTTGACTCTAGACCACCTGCCAGCTGTTTATCATGTATTTATGCCATTTAATCCTTAAAACAGAAGTGTCACAGCATCACCCTCAGACCCCACAGCATCAACATTGCCAGGAACTTAATTCAATATGCAAATTCTCAGGACACCAGAGACCTGTTGAGTCTGAAATTCTGGAGGTGGGGCCCAGCAGTCTGTGCTTTAGCCCTGCAGACATCCCGGGGCTTATTCTAGTTTGAGAACCAGTGCCTTACAACAATCCTATTCACGATTATCTTCATTCTGATGAAGAATCTGTCCAAGCCACCCCAAGCAAAAAGAGGCCCCCGGAAACTGAAATGCAAACCTGAGGCCACCTAGCCTCAGTCCTAGCTTTCAAATCATCCTGCAAGCCAAAAAGGCTTTGGGCTCCTTCTGACAAGGTAGTCCACGACCTCTTTCTCACCATCTCCTGATCCAGGGAAGCACCTCCTCTCAGATCTGCTTCCTGAGCTTTGTTTGTGAATGAATTAGAGGTTTGAAAAGCAGGTATAGGCGGTACCTGTGGCTCAGTGGGTAGGGCGCCGGCCCCATATACTGTGGATGACCGGTTCAAACCCAGCCCCGGACAAACAGCAACAAAAAAATAGCCAGGCATTGTGGGGGGCAGCTGTAGTCCCAACTACTTGGGAGGCTGAGGCAAGAGAATCGCTTAAGCCCAAGAGTTGGAGGTTCCTGCGAGTTGTGATGCCACTGCACTCTACCAATAGATAGAGTGCGATAAAGTGAGACTCTGTCTCTACAAAAAAAAGAAAAGCAGGTATTAAAAGTGCCCACTCTCATTTTCACAAGCCTTCGAGAATAAGAATGCAATGTCTACTAGTCAATATTATGTGCAAATGGCAGTGAAATCCTGCTAAGTGGCCACCTGGCTTAAGTTTGTAGAGTAAAATCAATGAAAGTCCTGTTAGGGCTGATGATTTTAAAGGCGGAGGACCCAGTGCATCCAGAGAGCCTTTTGAATGATAGGGCTGCAGTGTCACTCACTGGGAAAGGTAGTTAACAAAAGTACTTGAACTTTTAACCTCTAGCATGTTGGTCACTGGGCGCTGGAGGGCAGCTCTTCAGCCTGTGGTGACCCTGAGGGTCTGGCTTCCACCTGCACTGTGCCCCAAGAGCCACAAGATGGCAGTAGCCACTCATGCTTCTCACAGTGGTCCCAGGCAGCTTTAGACATTTCCAAATTAAAAAACAAAACATACCTGCAGTTTGGAAGAGCTTATGGAAGACCACTGACTCTAGTCCTGCCCCCTCTATGTCCAGAGCTGTCCACGTTGGAATCGATATGAGCAAACTGCTTATCAAGGTTTTAGGGAAAGGAATTCCTCAAATCTTGTTCAATCAAGTGATTATTCATTAATTTATTTTCCAACCTCCTCCTGATTTTTCATTCTGAAAAATTTCAAGCCTATAGAAAGCTGGAAGAGGAACACCTATGTGCTCTTCCCTGGGATCGTAAAGTTATAATATTGAGCCAGACCGATTTCAACTCCCTTTTTCTTTGACTGGATGAAAGCGTTGAAAATAAGTGGCAGATAGGCTGGCTTTTCACCTCTCGATAATTCAGCACGTGTCCTGGGAATAAAGATGGTTCTCTTCATGAGGACAGCAACACTGTCATGCCCGAGAAGTTTAGCATGGATGGAGTAATATTATCTAATATACAACCCCTGTGTAAATCACCCAGTCATCCCAGCAATGTTCTTTCTATTCATTTTCAATTGCCTGCTCCAGAATCCATTCAAGAATCATCCACTGCATGTGGCTGTCATGTCTCTTTCATAACCTTTTTTCTAGAGAGGACCTTCTGTTTTGGCCTTCAGCACTTTGACATTTCTTTCTTTCTTTTGAGACAGAGTCTCACTCTGTTACTCTGGGTAGAGTGCCGTGGTGTCACAGCTCACAGCAACCTCAGACTCTTGGGCTCAAGGGATCCTCCTGTCTCAGCCTCCCCAGGACCTGGGACTACACGTGCCCCAACAAGGCCTGGATGTTATTTATTTTTCATGACTTCGACATTTCTTAACATTCTGGTTCATTTTTTTGTACAATGTCCGTCACTCTAGATTTGTCTTATTGTTTTGTGTGATTAATCTAGGTTAGACATTTTGGCATCAACTCTACCTGGGTGATCTGGTGTCCTTCCTGTGGCTTCATTTCAGGGGCATGTGATGTTATGTGGTCCTTTTATTGGTGATGCTAAATTTGAACACCTGGCTAAGGTACCCGACCTTAGGCAGAAAACTCATTCTCATCCCATGACCGTGGCAATCCCAAATGGTCTCCCTAGCTCCTCTCTTCACGTTCTAGTCTGTGTTGTCCCCACAGCAGCCAGGGGATGTTCTGAAAGCAACAATCAGATCAGACCTACCTTTGTTTAAAACCCTCTTGTGGCTTCCTGTCATGCGCAGATAACCTCCAAACGCCTCACCGTGACCTTCGCAGGCCTGCACGACCCGGCCCCTGCCTACCTTCTGACGTTGTTTTACACATTGTCCTCCTGCCCTTGACCTTCTGTGATTTTGGAGGCCCAAACTGTGTCCTTTCAGCTCTCTCTGCCCTCAGTGTTCTCACCACGCAGGTTCCCATTCAGATGCTACATTTCCACCCTTACCTTATCTTCTTGTCATTTTTTCCCTATGGAGACCTGATCACCAACTGAAATTATAGCTATTTATTTATCCGTTCGTTCACTTTATTGTTTGCCCTACCCTACAGGTTCCCAAGGTCCACGAAGGCCAATACGTGGGTGGTTATGTTTGGGACTGTACCGCTACCCCAGAATAAAGCCTGGCACCCTGTAGGTGCTCAGTCAATGTGTGTGAGTGAATGAACAAAGGAAGCCAGCATTGTTTTAGATTCTGGGATGGAAAAATGAAGAGGAGAAGATTTCTGTCTGCAAGTAGCTGCCAGTTTGGTGACGATGGCATATGTGTAAAAAGACAGAGCCCAGTATGGGAAGGGTGGGGTACAATGGGGCACAGAGGCAAGGGTGGCTGCTTCTCCTCCGAGGACGGGGAGTCTCCAAGTATGGGGGATTTGGAGCTCATCTCCTTTGTATGCTGTTGGCACAGATCCGTCCCTCAAACTGCTAAGGTGCAGCAGCCCTGGAGCGGTGTCCTGGGAGCCAGAAAACCCAAATTCCAGGAGTGGCACGTGCCCTCAAACCAGACACTCAGCCCCCTCATTCATCTTGTGCGATCCCTTTGACTTCGATATTATCTCAGACCCCGTTCTACTCTTTGAACCTCAGGCAAACCCCTTCACCTTTTGTGCCTCCCTTGCTTCACCTGTAAGTAAAATGGGACTAATGACACCTAAATTCTGCAACTGCAGAGGGAGTGTGACCGAGGTCAGTACACTCTTCAACACGCCCAGATGGACGGGGTTAGTCTTACTCGGGCGCAGCTCTCCTGAAATGAAGAAATCTCAAATTGTGCTTTCAGAACTTTCTTTCTGCAGCTGTGCCAGCAAGAAAAACTAGCATTTTAGTCTAAAGTTCTTTCTTGGAAACCTTGTGTTTTGAGCGGGAGGGTCATTAAATGACCAGATGTCAGAGAAACCTTTTAGATTATCGTTTTCAGCAGCTCCCTAGTGCAGCTAGAGACTCCAGCGCCCTGGCAGTGCCCTGCAGAAATGAAGATCAATAATGCCCTTGCAATCAATGCTTTTGCTGTTCTTCCATCTGCAGCCCCTGCCTGCCCCAGCACAGCAGCCCACCTGCTGCTTTGGAGAAAAGGAGAAGACCCAAAGCCTGGACACGTCCCATATCACCATGGCAACTGCAGTGTGTGTGTGTGTTCCTTTGCTACCCACCAGCTATGGGACAAGGAGGTACCAAGGGCCCATGAAAGGGGGCCAAAGGGCATAGCAAGGAATTTGGCAGGCAGAAATTGGGAGTCTGTGTGGGGAACAGAGTGGCAACTTTTCCTTCTTCTTATTTCTTTTGCATTTTTATTGAGACATGATTCACATGCCATAAAAGTCACCCTTATAAGGTACACAATTCTGTGGTTTTTAGGATACTCAAAGGCTGTGCAACCATCACTATGATCTAATTCCAGAACATTTTCATCTCCCCAAGTGCAGTGCATATAAGCAGTCACTCCCCATTCCCGTCCACCTCTCCAAGGATTTGCTTATTCTGGATGTTTCATGTAAGTGGAATCATACCTTAGTCTTTTTATGACTGGCTTCCATCACGTAGCATGACATTTTCAAGGTTCATCAATGTTGTAGCATGGGTGAGTACTTCATTCCTTTTTATGGCTGAATAATACTCCACCGTATGGACATACCACATATTGGTTGTCCAGTCATCCACTGGTGAACGCTTGGGTGGCTCTCTCTTTTTGACCATTGCAAATCACACTGCTCGTATGTTCATTGGTGTGTAAGTTTTTGTGCTTTGGAGCCTATGCTTCCATTTCTCTTGGGTATAAAGCTAGGAGTGAAATTGATGGCTTCTTTTCTTTTTACTTCTTCTACTCCACAGTACTCTCATATTGTAGCCCAGGGTATGTGGGTAGGGGAGGCATGTGGACCCTCTGACCTCCCAGAGTCCTGCTTCAATGATAATGAGTTCTGAACACAAGATAGGCTGGATAGTCAGCAAATAACCCACTTCTCACTCTCCCTTGGCCCACAGCTAGCTGGCTGTGTCTTCCCACCTCCTCTGTGGTTACATTCAGCCAGGCAATGTGGGAGGCAGTGATGAACAACCATTTCCAGGCCTGGCCCTGAATCCTCTATCTCCATCCTCCTGTGTCTGTGGAATGAGTCCAGGGGAGCCTAGGGGAGGGGATTCTGCCCTGAGTGGTGCCAAAACACTTCGTAAGGTACCCACATTGCTGAGTTGCCATGTGGGTGCAGGGCCTCTCTGCCAGCCCATGGTAACTTGTGATGTGAGCAAGAACTCACCCTTTATTGTCTCAAGCCACTGAGATTTTGAGATCATCTGTTACCCAGTTAATCTGTCCTGACTAGGACGTTTTCCCCAGGTATCAGGTGACTGTCCCTACTCTGGCACTGCCTGCAGAATGGTGGCCTCCAGTCTCTTCTTCCTGTGCTCCCACTCACTCTGCGTTGGCGTTTGTCTCACAAGGCCTCCTTTGTAGTTGGTGTTTTCTCCTAAGATGGTTCATCGTCCTAGTGTGCCTGGGACTGAGGGGTTTCCTGGGATTTGGGCCTTTGAGTTCTAAAATCGGGATACTCTCAGACACCCTCAGGGGTGGCCGCCTCCTGACCTCTACACTCAGCCTCCGATATGGGGCTTAGGCTGAACAGCACTGTCTTTGGTCCAGAAGGAAAGAATGCTGTCTCTTGTGGCTGAGTCCGGGTGCCTGGAGGCACACGTGTATGGTATTTGCCATCGACAGACCAGGTTTAGGCTCCTGCCCGTACTCTCTCAGTGTTGGGTTGGCTCTTCTCACGGGAGCCAGGAATAGAGGCAGGGGGTTATGTGCTCTCCATACCCTCAGCCGGAGCTGCTATGAGGACGGGACTGCCACTGGATGTGGCAAGGAGGTTTGTTAGAAGGAGGGAGAAGGCTCATCAGTATTTGGAAAATGAACTGGGACATGTAAGAGTGAGAGGAGAGTGAGCAGCCTGCCAGGCGAGAGGGGGAGAGTAGAAGGGAAGGCAGAATCCGAGGATGAGTGACAGTCCTGGAAGTGATTCCAGACCTACCTAGATGTAGCCCATCTGCCCGGTGGGCCTCTTGTGTGGTGCCTGGTGCTCTCCGCGGGCCTGAGGCCGTGCTCCCACCATGCTGTTCATGCATTTGATGAGTTTGGATTGTGCTGGAATGACTTCTGGGTTCAGTTTTGTTTTCAGAGCCTGAAGTTTTCCAATGACCACCCTCCCCCTCATCATGGCCCCAAGGGGACCCTGGGCTTGCTCATGGAGCAAGTGGGGCTCATGCTTGTCACCCTGTGGCTAGAGCTCACTGTGACACACTGAGATGGCAGGCGTGATCTTGGATGTGTCTGCAATGCCGCATCCCTAGCCACAGCTTCCCTCCAGAGCCCCAGCCTCCTTCTCATCAGCATTCACCCCTGGTCAGTAGGGAAGTCCAGAGAGTGGGGTGGCCTGGGGCCCTCCATCACCTCCATCAGAAAACCATCTCCTTTGCTCCGAAGCCAGTGTACTTCTTTGGGAATAATGGACGGCTTCCGATTTGGCTCCGTCGTAATCCAGCAAATAAGAAAATTAAAAGATTCATTAAGGTCCTTTCCAGTGATGGAGACAAGTGCTCTCACTGGTCATTTACCATTAAAAAGGAACAAGACTATCAATAAAGTCTGATACATATTAGCCCTGAATTCCCTTCCCTAAGTGCAAGATGGTGTCTTCTGGATAATGAAAAATAAATGCCCATTTCTTTTCAATCAAGTCAGCACAGGGACCCGAGGGGGAGAGGCTCACTGCTGTCAGGGTGGAAGATTTGCCCGTGTCCATCGTGACTGGCTGGAGGAGCAGCTGCAGCTGGGGACATAGTGCAGGGACGCTGCTGGGAGGCGCGTTGCCTTCCCAGTGGTGTGGGCTGGCAAGGAAGTGGCGTGGACCTGGGTGAGCAGGTCTGGGCTCGGGGAGCCCTGCTAGGCCTGCTCACGACCATGATGTGCTTGGAGCTCTGCCAAGCATCTTACATGCCTTATTTCATTTTACTTCTCCTGGCAGCACAGTGGGGGGTGGGGGGAGCATTTTTACAAGTGAGGAAACAGGCAGAAAAGTATCTTGCCTGGAAATACAGACCTGAGACTCAAACATCGTCCTCTCTGTTTCTGGAATTTGCAAGGGGTACTCTAGGCTGTCTCCCAGCTGTTGTATTGGGGAGCTGGAAGTGATACTTTCTAGAAGCTGTCCAATGGGGAAGTGCAAAACTGGGGTTGGTTTGGAAATCAGGTAGAGGCAAGAGGAACAACCCAGTGGGCAGGGCCAGCCATAGGGAAGGAAGCTAGCAGAGGCACAGGCTAAGCACTCACGCTTTGGAGCCCCACCCAGTGAAAAGGTAGGGGCAGCAGTCCTTTAGTGGCGGGGAGGAGGGACTGGAACTGGTAAGGCAGTGGTCAGAGCAAGAGCAAAAGGGGGTTTAGAGCTAGGCTTCCTTCCCACCGGGCAACCGGGACAGAAGCTTGCTTGAATAGGCTTGTCAACAGGGCAGGGCTCATTCAAGTTGGGACTTACAGTTCCTTGAGAGCCCATGGCTCAGGCTCCCCCCACAACCCTACCCTGCCAACACTCGGTCTGTAACTGTGCGACTTATGGTGGAAAACATTCGATAGCCAGGCCCGGTGACCTATAATCCCAGCACTCTGGGAGGCTAAGGTGGGTGGATTACTTGAGTTCAGGAGTTCCAGATCAGCCACAGCAAGACTGAGAGCCTGTGTCTACTGAAAGTAGAAACATTAGCTGAGCATGGTGGTGGGCACCTGTAATCCTAGCTAATAGCGAATCTGAGGCTAGAGGACCACTTGAGCATAGGAGTCTGAAGTTGCTGTGAGCTGTGTAATGGGTGGTACTCTTCCCAGGGTTAGAGTCAGACTCCATCTAAAAAAAAAAAAAAAAAAAAAAAAAAAAAGAGAAAAAGAAAAAGAAAACATCTGATTACCTTCCCTGTCCCAATTAAGGCATGGCAGGCACTGAGCAACTGAAAACAGAGTTGGGCTTCTCCCCAGTGTATCGAGAGCCAGAATCCCTGACCTTGGTGGGCTCTGCAGGACCTGCCTCAGTTTTTCTGCTATAAAGCTATGCCCCTTTAGTCTTTTGCGTGAATCCCCGGGTCAGGTCACGAACTTGGATGCATAAAAGGACGTGCAATTGGGCTGGTTCTGACATGCATTAACCGTGTGACCTTGGGTAAGTCACTCTTTCATCTTAAAATTAGTTCACAGGCTTATTGATTTAGAATGATTCTAAAAGGTATATGCAAAAGCAAATAAAATGAATTAGCTGAAATGGTTTTGGAATAAAACAAAAGCAAACTTGGAGGGTTCCTGTTATCTGATTTTGAGGCTACTCTATAGCTACAGTAATTGAGAAAGCATGGTATTGGGAAAAGGATAGACGCTTAGATCAATGGGATAGGAGAAGGTCTAGAAACAGACCCACACATCTGTGGTCAAATGGTTTCGACAAAGGTATCAAGGCAGTTCAATGAAGACGGGATGGCCTTTTCAACGAATGATACTGGAGCAATTGGATATCCACATGCACAAAAATGAACCTTGAATCCTACCTTGCACTGTATACAAAAATTAACTCAAAGTGGATTATAGACTTATATGTAAAACCTAAAACTATAAAGCCTCCAGAAGCAAACATAGGAGAAAACCCTTGTGACCTTGGATTGGGCAAAGATTTCTTAAATAGGACACCAAAAACATAAACCAAAAAAAGAAAAAAAATACAGTAGTCTTTATGAACATTAAAAACTATACTCTTTAAAAAATACTGTTAAGGAAATGAAAAGACAAAATATAGTCTGGGAGAACATATTTGCAAAGCTCGTACTTAATAAAGGACTAGACTCCAGCTGTTAACTGTGTGAATAAGGAACCAGAATAAAAAAACTCACCCAACTCAACAGTAAGAAAGCAAATAACTCAATTAAAAAAATGCACAGAAGACTTGGGCAGACACTTCACCAAAGACAGTATGTGGACAGAATCAGCACATGAGATGTTCCGGGTCAGTGATTGTTAGCGTTTATATAAACACAAATTGAAGTCACAAAACCACAATCAGAGGCCACCTATTAGAATAACTAACTTCCCCCATGACCCTTCCCAATCTGGCAATAGTGGTGCTGGCAAGGATGGGAAAGGCGTGAGCTCTCACACGCTGCAGATGCAAGGTGACATAGTCACTTTGGGAAACTGATCAGCAGTTTCTTATAATGTTAAACACACCTACTTTACAACCCACAATCCTGTGCTAGCTATTTACCCAAGAGAAATGAAAATACACACTCAGGCAAAAACCTATATGCAAACGTTTATATGGCTTTGTTCATAATCACCTCCAACTGGAAGCAATGCAACTGTCCACCACTGGTGAATGGGTAAAATTACCACGGTGAATCCATACCCTGGCATTCTGCTCATCCATGAAAAGGAAGAAACTACTCACACGCACAATAGCATGAGGGAATCTCGAAGTGTATTTTGCTACGTGAAAGCAGCCATGTGATTCCATTTGTAGGAGTTTTCAGAAAAGGCAAATCCATGAGGATGGAAAACAGATCAGTCGTTGCAAGGGCCTGACTGTGGGGACACGGTTATGGGAACATTTTGTATCTTGATTATGGGGGTGGTCACTTGGCTGTGTGCATTTGCCGAAATTCATAGACCTGTATGTCAAAGGTGCAGTTTTTGTAGGTGAAATACAGTCCCATAGCTGCAATGCCACGTGGTCTAACCTGCGCATCGCGCATGAAGGCAATAAAAGTGGCAATGGAGTGCGTGAACGTAGGTGTCCTTGGTGTAGGAAGGACGACACTCACCAGCCAAGCCACAGCTGGGAGGGGATTCTTTGTTGAGTGGAGTGAGAGGAAAATACTACTCAGGGGTCCCATTCCTTCTGACCAGAGCCTGCTCACACAGACACTCCTTCTTCTTTGCCTAAAGCAGGCCCCTCTCCTGGGGGCGACCAGGCTCTCAGGAGTTGAGGGACAACTGTGTTCCGGATAGCACCATTCCCCTGGGACTTCAATCTTCACTTCTCAGTGCCCCTTTGTTCGCCTGCCATCCCAGCTGCCACTGGCGTCCCATAGACATTTCCTCTGAGCTGACAAGTAAAACGCCAATAATTCTGTCAGGCTGAAGCTACTCTCACAGCAAACCATTGAACGGTCATTTCAAAGGGGCAAAGAATAGAAGCTATCTTTAAAGCTCCCCTGACAGGAGAGATTTAGGAACATAGGAGGGTATTATTGGGCTGCACCATTACTGGATGCACTTTCAGCGACAGGCATGACATGCCTGGAGATAAGATCCCTCCGTACCTTTGTGCTTTACCTCCTGGTAGATTTGATCTGATTCCCTTGCTGACAAAGTTCTCTATCAAGAGCTATTTCCTTTCATGAGGGGAGGTGGCTGCAGAGAGTACTGTTTTGTCTTCAGAAAAACAGGTCCATTTTTGGACTACTTTCTTCAACATTTCACCTCCCTTGAAGGTTTTCTGCCTCCAGCTCAAGTTACCTAGAATTGCCACACTCTCTGACTCCACCAACCCAGGCTTCAGGCTGGCTTCAAAAGAGTTTCTAACAGAAGCCTGATATGAGGCCATGAACCGACATGATCAAAAAAGTTTTCCCCATCTGTAATGAGTTTTTCTTTCTAGATTTACAAAAATGTCTTTAAGATGTGGTCCCAGGAAGTAGAAAAGACACTCTTGCCTTGGTAGAGTACGGGGTTTGGCAATTGAGTTCATGAACCCATCCTAGGAAAGTGTTACATACCCCATTGGTCCATATCACCATGGTGTCCTTCAAAGTATCCCCCTTGGGAAGCTAAGCACTGCCAGAGCCTATTCTACCCTTCAAAGCAATTTGGGAACTTTTTTTCTGGAACGGCCTGAATGTCATCAAAATGTCTTTCTTTCAAACACACACACACACACAAAAGAAAAAAAATGTCTTCCTCTCAATATTTCCTTTATGTTTGGGTAAAGAAAAAAGTCAATGGGTCCAGATCTGGTGAGCCAGAGGGTGTTCCAAGACAGTTATTTGTTGAGTGGCTAAAAACTCCCTCATAGACAGTGTCTCGTGAGCTGGTGCACTGTCACAATGCAAGAGCCATGAGTTGTTGGCCAAGAGTCTCAGTTAAGATTGCTCCATTTCTACATCAGTGTTTCCTTGGTCTGCTATGCGTCTCACAGTTACCCAGTGATTTTGACATATAATTCAATGAAGTTTTGCAATGTTTTTTTCAGTTCAGCTCTTACTGAGAACCCTGACCTCTCTTCATTAGTGATGCTTTCCCTTCTCTAAGAAAAAGGTTTAATCCATTTGCACAATGCCATTTTCCTCATGGCATTATCTGCATAAACTTAGACTAACATGTCCCTGATTTCATTTCCACTCTTTCCACGTTTAACAATAAATTTATTGTTTGTTTGTTGCTCTAATTCAAGCTCTGACATTTTCAGGAAGGCACACAAAAATACACAACAATAATGAATGCCACTCAGCAAGACACTGCCATGTGTCAACATGAACATAACTGTGAGATGCTGATACACCAAGGTGATAAAACCTTACTGAGTTGTTTGAACAGTGCTGCCAATATAAACACACAGTGGCAAGTTCACAGACTTAATTGTCAGACCTCATATTTATTTTATCATATTTTAGGGAAAAATTGATATAGAGAAGGCATTTACTCTTGGCTTTTTCTTTTCACAGCTTCCATGAAAAACCCCATGAGAGACCTAGGACTTGAACAGATAACTTACAGATCTTGTTTCACCAATCTGAGACTTTCTTAAGATTCTGAGGTTTATTAATCTCTACATTCTTAGCCATGTAGAAGGGAGGGAAGAAAAGGAGGGAGATTACTATCTATTGAGCATCTATTGTATGCTGGGCCCCAGGGGAGATATTTTATCTGCATGTGCTCATGTATATACAAATATAAGTGTATTGGTTGGCTTTTGCAAGAATATTGCTGCATAACAAACCACCCCAAAGCTCAGTAGATTGAAAAAGCCTCAGTCATTTATTATTGTTCACAGGTCAGTTTGGTTCGGCTGATCTAAGTTGAGCTGGGTTGGGCTTGGTTGGGTGGCTCTTCTTTCTATTGTAGGTCTGGGAGTTGGCAGAGATTGCTCTGTTTCTGGCTGTAGTTGTTGGGGTGGCTCTGCCCTATGTGTCCCTCATCCTGGGACCAGTGGTTTAGACAAGGCATTCTCTTCTTTTGGCAATTGTAGAGGAACAAGAGAACACGTGGAAACATGCTAGGAACTGGAGCAACATCATGTTCAACTGAGTCCATCAGTCAAAGCAAGTTACCTGACCAAACCCAAAGTCGAGGAGAGAGGCAAGTATGTGGTAGGTGTGGCTTCAAAGTCACATGGCTAAGCACGAGGGAGAAGTGAAGATTAAGGCCAATAATGCAGAATCTACAAGAAAATGTTCAATCCTGACAACAACCCTATGTGTTAATATGACATTGTTCCCTGGTCCCCTGATGAGAAAACTGAGTTCGGGGGAGGTCAGCCCTGGGTTTCACAGTCTCACAGCCTGTTCTCTTTTCAGCAGACCATGAGTTCTCTCTGCGGAGTTTTCTGGTGCTCCATAAATACATGGTATATACAGGTTAATAAATAAAAAGTCACAAGTCCAGCTGACAGAAAATTTCAATCAAGGATCTCTTGTGAAACTAAATTCCTATTTGTCTGAGGTTTTCTGTGTATAGGGATTCTGGTTCTGTCATTCCCACATCCTGGTATTGATCAGGGCTTAGCCAGCTAGGCCAAGGATGTTAGATCCTTGGTCACGTCTGGACCAAATAAGACAAGAAGGCACACAGACCAGGGTCCCCAGCACGGGAGGGGCACCCAGTCACTGCCAAATGACTGTCTTAATTGCTGGAGGATCCCAGATCGAGCCTGCTCTGGGTGGTTTTTTTTAATCAAAATTAGTTATATCAACATGAAGAAATGTGTCCTTCAAGGTCAGCTGACAAGTTCCCACATGACTTCTCTGACCTAGCATGGTTGTGTAAATGGTTGTAATTTCGTGTCTGTCAACACTGACTCTGTGAATGGGGAAGGTTGAACTGTTCCTGGTGCCCTCAGGCTATATTCTCACAGAAGAGCTTGTCAGAGTTTGGGGAGGAGATTTCTTGGAGAAGCAAAGCCCAGTGGCCTGAGCAGCAATGGTGATTCAGGAGGTGACTTTCTCCTCTGTGAGTCAGCGAGGCACTCCAGGAGGCACCCGTGGGAGTCTGTTTTGTCAGAGACAGGCACTGTGCTTTTCCTGTCAACGCAGTTGTTTCTCTGCCTACATGGGGTCACCAGAAGGCTGCACTCGGCATAGGCGCCTGCAGAAAAATGGACAGAGGCAAATGGTCCACAAGGCAGTCCTTATAGTTCAAATCTCAGCTCACACTGGTAGGATAGAAGCGTCGGGAAGTCAGGGGATGGAGTCACCTTGCAAGGGCTCCTGTTCGTCTGGGGATTTCTAGCATATGCCACTGCCACAATTTGAATAGTTACTTCTGACATCCTGTCCAGATCGCAGGCAAATCACCGTATCCCATCACTCCTGCTCCTCTCTGAATTTCTGCAGTATTTCTGTGGCTGCTGAGCAGATCCATCTTTCCAGCAGGTGGTCACACCGTTCAGAGATGAGGAAAATGGCCTGGCGCTGTTGGCTCACACTTGTAATCCCAGCATTTTGGGAGATGGAGGCGGGACAATTGCTTGAGCACAGGAGTTCAAGAAATGAAAAAAACACCTATTTTTGGAGGAGAGGGTGAAATGTGGTTTTGGAAAAATTTCTGAGCAACTTTGAAAATGTTGGTGGCCCAATGGGGCTGTGAAGTCGCTGATGAGATTTGTTTCTTAGTGATGTCTCTGTGCACACTGAGTGATTCCCATAGGATTACTTATAAGTACCCACATCTGTCAGAAAGAGGGCTTCCTGGGGCAGGACAAATAGGGTTTATTTCATTTCCAGAGGATCGCCTTTTAGGAGCTGGTTTATTGGAATGAGGGAGGAAAAGGGGAAAGGAAGGTGGGAGGGAAGAAAGGAAACGACACTTTTGGGATCACAAGCCTGGTAATTGACCCATTTTATTTTTTCAACAAACTTTCGAGGTGGCTGATTTTCTTTTTTTTGAGACAGAGTCTTACTTAGTCACCCTTTGTAGAGAGGCATCACATAGCTCACAGCGACCTCAAACTCTTAGGCTCAAGTGATCCTCTTGCCTCAGCCTCCTGAGTAGCTGGTGCTACAGGTGCCTGCCATAACATCTGGCTAGTTTTTCTACTTCTTAGTAGAAATGGGGTTTTGTTCTTGCCCAGGCTGGTCTCAACCTCCTGAGTTCAGGTGATACTTCCGCCTCAGCCTCTCAGAGTTCTAGGATTACAGGCATGAGCCCCTGTATCTGTCCTGAGGTGGGTACTTTGATGTTCATTTTACAGACAAGGAGATGGAGATTCAGAGGGGTTATATACACTTGTTTTTCTCCTTCCAATCATTGACACAACCATAGCATAGCTGCACCTCCTTTGAGACGAATGGCCATAACTTTTCCTCTATCTCATCCATGCTTTTCAGTATTCAACTTCTCAGATTCCCCCAGAAGTTAGATATTGGCCTTCTAGTAAAGACAAAACCATTATTCCTCCTTGTAGGTGGCCAAGGGAGGCTCTTAACTAGCGTCTTGCCAGCCCCCAAGATTGTTTCAGCCACTCCTAGACTTCTACTAGAAAAATCAAAATGACACTATACAGCTCATTAGCTGTGATGGGGCCACACAGCAATTTGACCAACAGGGCCGACTTCTTGACCTTGGAGGGATTTCCATCTGGAGCATACGTTTATGGATGACCAAATCAAGGGCCACACAAATACACTCAGTAAATAAAATGTTTATACTATGTTTAGACAAAGAAGTCAACAGTATGGAGTATATTTTATAAACAAAGTCCCGAAGCTGGTCATTCCATCCAGCTCTTTCTTCTGGGGAAGGATAGCAAGATAAAATAAAATAATTTCACTAGAAAGCACATATCTAATTGCCTTTGCAAACTGGTCTTCAATCTGGCTTATGTTTCTACGTGTTTCATGTCTGTCCCTACATGTTTTCTTATTTCATCTTTTTCCGTAGTAAGTGTGCTTAGAGGTCTGATTTCTGAGCCAATTCTTATTTTTTATTTTTTATTTTTTGAGACACCATCTCACTATGTTGCCCTCGGTAGAGTGCCATGGCATCACAGCTCACAGCAACCTCAAACTCTTGGGTTTAAGCGATTTTCTTGCCTCAGCTTCCCAAGTAGCTGGGACTATAGGCACCTGCCACAATGCCTGGCTATTTTTTGGATACAGTTGTCATTGTTGTTTAGCAGGCCCGGGCTGGGCTTGAACCCTCCAGCTTTGGTGTATGTGGCTGGCGCCCTATCACTGAGCTATGGGTGCCGAACCTCTGAGTCAATTCTTCGTGAGTGACAAGGTGACTTCCAATAATTTTTTCTTCTCTCCTCAAGGGCTAAGTTTGCAGCCAGAAGCTACTTGGCACATGGGTACCAACTTTTCCTTCTTTCCTGCTGAGACATCAATGCTTGCCTCTTTCTCTGCATAGCCTTCTATTTTTTTCCATCTTCCCTCCACTACTCTTTTTAAATTCAGTATGAGACTTGAGCTGGGAGAAGGTTTGATGTTGGTCTATAAGCAACGGGGAGCCACTGAAGGTTTGTGAACGTGGGGCTGACTCTATTAACAGGAAAAGAAGAGGGGCTGGCAGGGTTGGGGTGTGGTGCAGTGGACAGCAAAGGACTCAACTGGGGAAGTCGTTTATGACTCTAGCAACAGTCAAGGAAAGGATAGTAAGACTCCTAAACTAGGACACTGGTGTTGAGAATAGAAAGAGAAGAATTTTAGAGCTCTTCTCCCTCTGGGACTCCTAGCGTTTACATTCAAGATATCTCTAGGTTGTAATTTTTGTATAAAGCTGTCAGCCACCTTGGAAATGATCCAAAGATAAGAGGTGTGTAATTCTAGCTGTGATGTGGGTAAGGGTAAGCCTTGTACAAAATAAAAGTATCAGGAACGAGATTTGGTCTTGGGCAAAGAAAGGAGAGAAAATAACTTGAGTTATAAATTAAAGGAGACTTCTCAGAGTCAGATGAAGAAAGTGGGTGAAGAAGGGTGACGAAGTCTCCCCATAGGAGCAAAAGGGAAGGAGGAGGGGCTGTGTGGTTCCGTGGAGAGAGGAGCCATCCAATTCACCTCTGTGGAGTTTAGTTGACAAGGAATTCCATTTACAGGAGAAAATATTTTATTTAGGAAAAGATCTAAGCTGGGCAAAGTGGCTGTGTTCATGATCTCAGCACTTGGGAGGCTGAGGTGGGAGGATCACTTGAGGTCAGTAGTTCAAGACCAGCCTAGGCAACATAGTGAGATCCTGTCTCTACAAAAAATAAAAAAAAAATTAGCTGGGCATGGTGTCATGTACCTGTCATCCCAGTTGCTTGGGAGGCTATGGCAAGAGGATTTTCTGAGCCCAGGAATTTGAGGATGCAGTGAGCTAGGCTGACACCACTTTTAGCCAGGTGACAGCGCAAGACTCTATCTCTTAAAAAACAAAAGGTCCTGTTTGCTATAGAAGGAGAGATGTTAGGGACACAGTTTAGTGAGAATCAATAAATAAAATTCTCTGGGGTGGCACCTGTGGCTCAAAGGAGTAGGGCACTGGCCCCATATGCCAGAGGTGGTAGGTTCAAACCCAGCCTTGGCCAGAAACTGCAAAAAAAAAAAAAAAAAAAAGAACAAAATTCTCTGTATTATAAACAAATAGAAATTTGGTGATGGAGTGGAGAAGTGGGGCAGAGAGAAGATCAGAGGGTGGGGAGGGTATCGGGACATCATGGTGTGTTCTGGGGCTTTTCAGAATGGAGATGCCGCTCGCTACTCAGTGGGAAATGATTTGCATTTCTGTGATGTCATCCCTTTCCCCATTACCTTCAGGAAAGTCTGCTACCTTCAAAATCCCACTGCGGAGTGTTTCCTAAAACAGCAACCACAAATGTGCTGGGACCCATGTCCAGGCAGACGGTGTGGGGCAGGGGGACTGTCTGCAAGGTGGGTGGGGCTGCCCACCTGCTGCTGACTGGATTCAGCTGTGGGAACATGAACCCGGACCCTGAAATTAAGTTTTCAGGAACACCCAGAAACCTTCAGGGGAGGATTCTGGTTTCCACAGGTCAAAGACTGATGTTTAGCTGGTGGTATCTGGTCTGTAAGTGTGAGGAGATCTCAGATGGTGGCTGGATGGCAGATCTCGGCTGTTCTGTTTGCATCAAGGGTCTGGGTCGTCGAGTGTAGCATACTGATTTGGAGTGGCCGCTGCTAAATCAGTCACTTCAGATCAGCTTAGAACTGAAACTTGAGAGTCCCTGGGCCAGTAGGCAAGGCCTGAATTCTGGGTCTGACCTCTGTGGGTAGGTGAGTCTGGAGGCTGGAGCGGCAGGAGACACTGTGTAAGTGTCAATGTTTTGGGTCCTTCCTCCATGCTGCAATTGGGATGCCTTTCTTGATATTCCTTCAAACTACCTCTCTCTAAAAAAATGTAAGAGGTACTCCAAGGCAATGCATCTCAAGCTTAAACGTGCACGAGAGCCACCTGGATGGCTCATGAAAACCATGTGCTGAGCCCCATCCCCGAGGTCTGGGAATAAAACCTGACCATTTGCATTCCTACCATGTTCTCAGGGGATGCTGATCCTGCTGGTCTGGAAACCACAATTTGAGAACTTCTGTCCTAGATCAGCATTTCTTAAACTTTAATGCACGTATGAGACACCTGGGATCTTATTAAAATGCAGGTTCTGATGCCCTAGGTCTGGGCTAGGGTTTGAGAGTCTGCATTTTGACCAGCTCCTGGGTGATGCTGTTTGTATAATAGGAGGAGGAAGAGGATGGAGGACCCCACCTTGGAGTAGCATTGCCCCCAGTCATGCTGGCTTTAGGTCAAGTGTTTCTACCACCCTAGGAGTAAGTACTTTCAGCTAACTTCTCCCATCCAAGGTCTAACCACGCCTGACTTTGCTTAGCTTCCAGCATCAGAAAGGATCAGGTGCATTCAGGATGGTATGGCCATAGGCTGCTATTCTCACCTGCTTCGCAGGAGCCTGGTTGTCTCTCAGTCTGTGTGTGTCTGCAATGCCCTGCAGCCTTCCCTACCCCACCTCCCCGCTAGAAGCTGAGCTGCCCAATCAGCTGTGAGAGCACCTGTTCATTCCAACACGGTGCCACGGGGACAGTTAAGCCTCTCAGGCTCTGGCTCTTTCTGATTGCTGGGTATACCCTCCCTCTTGCTCCCTAGGGCCTGCCTTGCCCTCTTGGTGCTGGCAGTGACCCCCCCCGAAGTGCCACCTGTTCCTTTGCCCTTGAGACCAGCCCCGCTGAGTTTCTCTCCTGGCTTCACTACTGTCCCTGGCCACTCCTGAATGACTCCATGCTCCAAAAACAAGCCTACCACAACCTGGGCTGGCAGCTGCTCTGGCAATAGGGCAGGAGGAACTTGGAGATTGTCCAGAATAAGGAGGAGTTAAAAGATAGAAACAATGGGGACACAGACAGAGGAACAGGTGTTAATTTATCCCTCCCACGGAGGCTGTTATTTGCAGGATTCATATAAAAAGAAGGAAATCAACCTAATAGGCAGCACAAGAGGATTAGTGGGTGGTTTCTTGTAGGGGGGATGGTAGAAAGAGAAGTGGGTTAGGGTTCAGGGAACCTAGTCCTTATTCCGACATCAGTCAAGAACCCATAGGCCTCAGAGTTCCTATTTATAAGAAGAGAGGGTTAGGTTGAACTATCTTTGAGATACTACATATTTTAAAACATCACTTATAACTACAGGGATTGTCAAGGAAGGCTGGGGATAATTGTGAGCTTTGGAATGTGAAAACCTGCATTTGAATCTCTGCTTCTCTAGCTCTTTAGCCGGGAGGCACTGGGCATATCACTTGAGTTGCTTTCTCACCAGTGAGGGTTGTATGAAATAAAGGAAAAGAACCTCAAGTAGTTGCTGGGACATAGTGGGCAATCCAGAAACAGAAGCTAATATTATGACAGTCATTAAAAATGTTAAAAACCTGTTCCTTTTCACCACACTCCATTTAGTTGTATTAGATACAAATGCTCAAATGTGTTTTCTTTCTTTCTTTCCTTCTTTCTTTCCCTTCCTTCCTTTATTTCTTTACTTTCTTCGTTCCTTCGTTCTTCCCTTCCCCCCCTCCTTTCTTTCTTTCTTTCTTTTTTTTTTTTTTTTTTTTTGAGACAGAATCCCACTCTGTTGCCCAGGCTAGAGGATCACAGCCTCATATCTCACAGCAAACTCAAACTCCTGAGTTGTGTCTGCCACCATGTCTCACTGGTTTTTCTATTTTTAGTAGAGATGGGGGTCTCGCTCTTGTCCAGGCTAGTTTCAAACTCCTTAGCTCAAGCAATCCACCTGCCTCAGCCTCCCAGAGTGCTACGATTGTAGGCAGCTGACCCCATTTTCTTAAATAATGGCTCCTATTATTAAACAATTTCACAACCAACCACTAGGGTTCTCATCTCCCACATCCTCACATCCATAACAATAGCTACCATATATTAAGCACTTAATTTTTGCTAAGGCCATTTACCTCTATGACCTTCTTTCATGTCTGCTACAACCCTGTGAGGTGACCTATTATCATTTCCATTTCATAGATAAGAAAACAAGTGCAAAGAAGTTAAATAATATATTCAAAGTAACCCAACTAGAAAGTAACACCATGAGAATTCGAATACAATGTCTGACTCCAAAGCTGTGATAATACTAAACGCTCATATGACATCAAATCTAAAATACATATTTTTACACCTCTAAAAAATAAATTTTACATGTTTTATAACTGATAAGTTTTTTTTTTTTTTTTGGAGACAGAGTCTCACTTTGTCACCCTCAGTAGAGTGCCATGGCGTCACAGCTCACAGCAACCTCAAACTCTTGGGTTCACGGGATTCTTTTGCCTCAGCCTCCCAAGTAGCTGGGAATACAGGCACCCACCACAATGCCCAGAGTGTCTCACTCTGGTTTATGATGGTTTCAAACTCCTGACCTCAGACAATCCACCCACTTTGGCCTCCCAGAGTGCTAGGATTACACGTGTGAGCCACCGCACCCAGCCTAATTGACAAGTTTTTTTAAAAAGTTACAATTGTTAGTATTTTTCCTTTCTTAATGAGTCATACTGTATGATGCATTTCTCAGTAAACAGTCTCTTTGATTCAAGAAAATATATTAATAGCACTTTTTGCACTCCAGATATCATTCCAAGTCCTTTTCATCCATTAAGCAGCTAATCCCTACCACAATGCTGTGTTGTAGTATATTATGATTCTCTCATCCTATAAATAAGACTAACACATGGAGCTGCTAAATAACCTGTCCCTGTCTCTCCTGCTAAACAACTAGGATGTATTGAGGTTAGAACCTCAGTAAGTGGACCAGCCAAGGGACTGTAACAAACTGGTCAACATACAGAGTTTTTATTTGTTTTTAAAGAAGTAGTGGATTTCTTCTCAGCTTTCAGTAATTCCACAGTGCCTAGCATGTTTTGCCTATTGCTTCATAGGCAGATCTGCAATGCATGTTTATTAAATCTAATTAATTTTAAGACCAAAATAAAAAAGAATAAAGATTTAAGCATAGACTTAATTTACACTTTTGGCTTTCCTCACATAATGTTTAATTTTTTCATTTAATTCAGTGGTTCTCAATGAGGCAATTTTGCCTCCCAAGGGATATTTGTTAATATCTGGAGATGTTTGGGGATGCTACTGTCATGTAGTAGGGAGAGGCCAGGATGATGCTAACCATCCTGTATTTCACAACCTTTCCCATAACAACACAAGATGATCGAGTCAGTCCAAGACAACAATAGTGCCTAGATTGAGAAATCTTGAATTCAGTCAATAAATAGGAAGTACCTTAGCCTCATTCTTCTTGTGCCTAAATCTGGAAGTTCATAGTTATATCTTTAAGTTGAAAGTACTCTCTATCTGTGTACCTTGGACTTCACAGAATCCAGCATGCCTGGCACCCAAGGTCCATGTGGAGCATGGGCAAGGCTGGTCAAGAGAGACTGTGAAAGCTCTTATGTGCCCTGCCAAAAAGTTTGGACTTTATCCTGTGGGCCTGAGGGCCTTCAAAAAGGAAAAGACAAGGGCAGGACTGGTTTTTGCAAAGAGCCCTGGCAAAGTGAAGAAAGCAGATTGGAACTGGGAGAAACTGACAGACTGATGCTGTAGAATTATGGTGATAATATCCAGATGTCCTAGCAGAGAACAGAGCTTTCCATCTAATATTTGGATGGGTTGCCTGGCTTAACGAAGGCCTAGGGTTAATTTTAAATTAAGCACATCATTTCCTATTAATATATTAAGTTATTGAAGGCCTTGAGAAACAATTTCTGACTTTATAACAAAACCAGCTGAAGCCCAGGAAGGGAAAGTGGTGCACTTAAGGGATGCATTTCGTTTTTGTTTTTGTTTTTATTTTTTATTTTTTATTTCAAATTAATATGAAGGTAAGAATTTTTGGGTTAAATTTTTCTCACTTCCAAGGTAAAGTTCAACTTTCTGTTGAGCCCTTCAACCAGGCAGTGTGCTGAACACCCTTGCATTGTGCACATTAGGTGACATTCCACCAATTGCCCTCCTCTCTCCTGCCAGTTGCCCTCTTCGCTCCCCCTTCCCCTCTGTCCTCCCTCTTGCTAGACTATGTTGTGTTCTATCATTCATGTGGGCATGTAATTGTTAATATGTTGGTTTCGGCTCGGCGCCTGTGGCTCAGCGGGCTAAGGCGCCAGCCACGTACACCTGAGCTGGTGGGTTCGAATCCAGCCTGGGCCCACCAAACAACAATGATGGCTGCAACCAAAAAATGGCCGGGTGTTGTGGCGGGCGCCTGCAGTCCCAGCTACTTGGGAGGTGGAGACAGGAGACTCGCTTGAGCCCAGGAATTGGAGGTTGCTGTGAGCTGTGAAGCCACAGCACTCTATCCAGGGTGACAGCTTGAGACTCTGTCTCAAAAAAAAAAAAAATATGTTGGTTTCATTTCATTTCATTTTTTCCATTCTTATGATGCCTTACTAAGAAGAATGTATTTCAACTCCATCCAGGTAAACACAAAAGGTGTATGGCTGAGTAGTATTCCATGGTATACTTATGCCACAGTTTGTTAATCCAGTCATAGGTTGAAGGGCATTTGGGTTCTTTCCACAACTTGGCAATTATAAATTGAGCTAGAATAAACATTCTGGTACAAATGTCTTTGTGTAAAAGGATTTTTGTTCTTCTGAGTAATGGAACTGTGGGATCAAATGGAAGGTCAACTTTAGTTCTTTGAGAATTTTCCATACTTCTTTCCTTAAAGATTGTATTAGTTTGCAATCCCACCAGCAGTGTAGAAATGTTCCCTTCTCTCCACAACCACACCAGGATCTGCAGATTTGGGACTTTGTGATGTGGGCTATTCTTACTGGGGTTAGGTGATATCTCAAAGTTGTTTTGATTTGCATTTTTCTGATGATTAAAGACAATGAGTATTTTTCATGTATTTGTTGGCCATTTGATAAGTGACACATTTGTTAAGGAAAAACCAAAACAAATATATTCAGAGCTCTAAACATCCAGACCTTATCATTCTCCACTACTCTGAGATTGCTCTTATTTATAAATGACTGTTTTTATCATAAGCAATTAAATGCCTCTTTTTCCTTTAGCTTTTTTTCACCATCATTCACCTGAAATTTTGCCTACCCAATTAATTTTTACTGCTTATGAAGAAAGTCTTTTCAAGGCTATGGTGAATTTTAGCCTGGGCCTTTGTCAGCCTGATAGTTGATTACTAATTAACAGAGATGAAAAGAGTGGGGATTTATTGTTATTGAGTTTTTCGAAGCCCTCTGGATTACTAAGCACTCAGCAAGAGGAAAGAGTGTTTCATCTCCCTAAAATCAGGAACTGACTATGGACAGAGAGACATCAAGGGCAGCACCACCAGGTTGCAAAACCTCAGCTTGGCAGGCGGCTTCTCAAATATTTCACTAAATATTACAGCAATGCAGGTAGAACTCTCCAGAAAGTGTCATTGTGGTAGCAGAGTCTGAGACCAAATTTCATATTGGTGACATCCCTTTATGTATCTCTGAATTGAATAGTTTTAAGAATCTCAGTGTTCAGACAAAAAAGGATTGCTTCTCCAGAGAGGAGGAAATCAATGACCACTTTATTATCATTGTAATCCTCATTCACAGCAGGTTATGATTCTGTGCAAGTGGACAGTGATGAATCTACCACACTCTCATATGCCTTCTAAGTTGGTATTATCATAACAAAATGACAGAGAGAGTGGCTCGGTGCCACTAGTTCAGTGGTTACGGTACCCAGGCTGGTGGATTCAAACCCTACCTGGGCCAGCTAAACAATAATGACAACTTCAACAGAAAAATAGCTGGGCATTGTGGCAGGCACCTGTAGTCCTACCATATTAGGAGGCTGAGGCAAGAGAATTGCTTAAGCCCAACAGTTTGAGGTTGCTGTGAGCTGATGCCATGGCACTCTATCTACCAAAGGCAACATAATGAGACTATCTGAAAAAAAAAAAAAAATGACAAGAGAAAAAAAGAAAGAAATGGAGGGAAAGAAATAAACATACAAAAAGAGAGGGAAAAGGTCTACATAAATGTACTGAAGATTGTAGGATAGCTTCAGATAAGAATAAATACGGATGGAGACTAATTTGCCTAAAGTCCTTTGGGAGAGCTGAGAGCTATCTGCTCTTGAACCCACCTTCTAGTTTCCACAGGTAGAGACCGTCCCTAGAGTGACATTCAATGTCTCTTTTGAAGGCCACATTCAGCTTTGTCAGAAAAAAGAAGAGTTGCTCATCTGGATAGTTTGGGCAAAGAAGTTTCATCAACTCCTTCTTCCTTTCCCTTGCGCATTTGCCCACCTGCCTTGGGCAATTTTAATTTCCTCTGAACCTGAAGCTTTATCTCATTTGGCTGCATAGGTTGGCCTGTGCTGCTTCAAACTACCTGTGAATGGGTGGGTAAGTCTATCTAAATCAAGATGAAATGTAGTGAACTGACTATACCTTAACTATTTTCTTAAACCTTATTTTATTAGAAAGGCACTGACTTCATAATCTCCAACTCTTTGTCTCCACAATTATCTCCTAATTCATTTTAAGTATCAGCAAAGAAATGAAATTTATGTGCTAGGTACCCTTAAGTTTTAACCACTATACTACTATAGCTACTCTATTGGATAGAGGACATTTCCTTAGCTGACACAGAATATGTGTCACTGAAAATACAAAATAAAGAAGGACCAATTGACTCTGTCCCTGAAACAACAGAAAAAATAGACAGAATGTATGAAACAATGGCATTTAAGATACTGGGAGTCAGGCAAAGGAGGACAGTTGTCTGTGACAGACAGGAAATAAATAAAGTAAGAGTTACAACTGCTTCACTCTATTGAGATAGTTCAATGCAGAGAAAAGGAAGCAAGGAAGGGTCCATTCCTTCCTGAGTTGAGGAAGGTAACAGTCCTAAGGGGCAAAGCCAGTTGGAGAACAGACTACCAGTGAGGAGAGAACAGCCCAGGAGGAGATCTCCAAGGATCTGAAAAGGTTTCCCATTGATTATTTGGCTAAGTACTGGTCAGCACATGACCTGAGACTACTGGTAAAACAACAAAAAAAAGATTAGATAAAATAGTGTTTGACCTCACGTAGGTAGATTGGAAAACCTCATAAGTCAAGGGGGAATTGGATATACTATAAAAAAGAGTCTTGCATTGATAGTGAGAAATGTGATGTTTAGATAGTGCACTACTTGGGAGTCACCTAACAAATCTTAAAAGGGAAATTTAAAAGAACTGAACTATCTAACCTGACTGCATACCAGAAAAAACCTCAAAAAATTGTAGAGGGATACAAAGATATCCAGCATCTAACAAGGTCCAAATCCACATCTGGAATCCAGTTACCAATGCAAAGAAGCAGAAAAATAAAACCCACAATTAGAAGAAAAATCAGTTAATCAATACCCAGCCAGAACTAATATAAATGTTAAAGTCAGCAGAAAAGGAAATTCGAACAGACATTATGACTGTATTCCATATGTTAAAATGTTAAGTAGAATAACAGAAGATATTTTTAAGAGATCCAAATTATACTTCTAAAATAAAAACCTTATGCTTGTATTGTAAAAAATATACTTGTTGCAATAAACAGACAATGAGACACTGCAGAAGAGAGGACTACTGGACTGGAAGACACAGCAACAGAAACTTTAAAAGAAATCAAAGAAAGAAAATACACAGGAGGGAAAGGAGATGGATGGGGAGGAGGAGAATTAGGAGGAAAGCAGAGGAGAACCTTGAGTCCCAAAAAGAGGCAAGAGAACAGCCAAAGAATAATGGCCAAATTTTTTTTCATATTTGATGAAAGCTATAAATACACAGAGGCAAAAAGCTCAATTAACTTTAAGCACATGCTCACACACACACACAAAGACATGGAGAAAACTACATCAAGGCATGTCATAATCAAGTTGCTCAAAACCAGTAATAAGGAGAAAAGTCTTGAAAGTAGCTGGAGGAAAAAAAGACAAGTTACATGCTACTTGTCTTTTTTACACCGTTACATGGGAATAAAGACAAGAATATAAGCAAATCTCTTGTTGGAAACAACACAAATGAGAAAAAAGTGAAGTAACATTTTTAAAAGACAAAAAGGAAAATACTGTCAATCTAGACTTCTGAACTCAGAAAAAAATATCTTTTCAAAATGATGGTAAAAGATAAGACATTTTTAAACATACAAAAACTGAAACAATTCAATCCCAGAAGATCCATACTGCGAGAAAAGTTAAAGGAAGTCCTGCAGCAGAAGGAAAATAACAAAGCAGATGAAAATGTGAATCTGTACAAAGGAATGAAGAACACCAGATATGGTAATCTCTAGAAGACTGACTGTAGGGGAAATGATGCCCTGACCTCCCCTCCCCATACTAAGACATTTTTACTTAAGCCAAACATACCCTGAACTTTAGCATAAACTTGTTTTCTGTCTAAGAGACCTAAAGAATCACAAGAATGGCATGTGAGGTGTGTAGGTGCAGGAAGCCAGAAAGCCAGCCTCCAGGAGAGAGTGAGGGCATGATGCATGCCACCACCAGCCAAAGAGTTATAGTAAAGATTCTCAAGACCAGTGGTTCTCAACCTTCCTAATGCCTCCTAAGCTGTGGCCCTTTAATACAGTTCCTCTTGTTGTGGTGACCCCAACCATAAAATTACTTTCATTACTACTTCATAACTGTAATTTTCCTACTGTTATGAATCGTAATGTAAATATCTGATATGCAGGATGTACTTTCATTGTTACAAAGAAGTCATCACCCACAGGCTGCTCTGGGCTCCAAAGGTCACCTGACGTCAGAAGAAAGAACTTGCTTAAGATCTGTGGTTTTGCAAAGATAAGTTGGAGACATATTGTCTGCTGTTTTCCACATCCCTCCTTTAACTGCTGATTTTTCGATAAGCAATTTTTAACCACTTCTTCCTGCTTTATGATAATAAATACTGACTCAAGGTTGACTCGGGAAGACTCCATCAGAGCTCCTCGGTCCTCTACACACATAATTTGTGTCAAGTCTCTCCATTCCTTCCCCTGAACTCCTTCAATTGACTATTTAAATGAAGGGCCAGCTAATGCCTGCAGACAAAATCCTTCTTTTAAATAAATTGTACTGTTGGAATGCAGTCATGCTCAGTCATATTTGTACTCTAATTGTTGTAACAGAGACCATATGAAATACAAAGTTTAAACTATTAACTGTTGTATTATAAACCCTAAAGTGACCACTAAGTAAAACTGTTATGGCCAAGAAGCCAAGAAAGGATATAAAATGGAATATAAAATATGTTCAACTTATTCAAAAGACATGAATAGAGGAAAAGGGAGGCACAGAACAAATTAGACTATAAAAAACAAAATGATAGGTTTATAACTAACCAAATCAAAAATTACATTTCATGTAAATGGTCTAAATACCTCAGTTAAAAGATATGGTCGTATTGAATTTAAAAACAAGATCCACCTCTATACTGCCAAAAGAAACATAGCCTAAATTAAATAAACTAATAGTCTAAAAGTAAAGATATAGAGAAGAATATACCATGCTAACATTATTAAAAGGGAAGATGTAGTGATTATATTATATCCAGTGAAGGAGATTACAGAGCAAACAACATAATCACCAAAAGAAAGCTGTTTTATAGTGGTAAGGGGGCTAACTAAAGAGCTCATAACATTTACACTGGACATTTATGCTGCAATAGCAAACCTTCAAAATACATAAAAGAAAAACTGATAGAACTGAAAGGAGAAATAAATCTGTAATTATAATCAGAGATTTAGAGAAATGCAAATTAAAACTACAATGAAACATCGTCACACCAGTTTACTGAATGAAAATTCATTCAGTGAATAAGTATTGCACCCACATTCTATACCAGTTACACATAGGAGGCAGTAGTTGACACACCTCTAGATGAGAAGTCAGTTGTTAAAATATCACTAATCTGTTTGTCAGAGGAAGACTAGACTGAACTCTCAAACTAGAAACTGAGAAGGTTTCTAGATCATTCCAGAAATTCAGAACTCTGCTGAGTGCCCAGAAGATCATAATTTTTCCTCGATCACCTATGAATTGCTGATAAAACTCATAGAACTCACATATATCAAAATCTCACAAAGTACTCTATAAATATGTAAAATTATGTATCAATATAACAATTTAAAAACACAGATGGCACTTAGATTTTTGATATGAGATGTATTAATCTCAAATACATTCCATAATTTTTTAAAATATTGATAACAAGATAATGAGAGTCTATTTGTTGAATGACATTCTCATACTGTTAGGAAAGAAGAAAAAAGTTCACTGATGTTTGCAGAGCAAAGGAAAGTGGTATCCCATAGTGTCCATGGACCCTCCCTGATATGAGTAATATGGGACAGAAAGATGTTTTTCTTTATCTAAATTGATAGAAAAGAAATCTGTCCACAAACTCATCTTGCTTAGAATCTGAAAAGGGCAAATTCCGTATTATCACTTTATAATGTATTCAATCACATTTCTGTTTCTGAGAGCAGATGAAAAGTGGGATGCCTGGGATTCTAAATTAATTCCTTTTATTCTTTTTCAAGACATAACTTCTGTGCTATAGAAGAGTATCTCTGTTCCCTTCTCATTTCTTATTTATAAGTCAAACTCCCTGTCCTAATCATCTCCAGCTCTTTCCCAAAGCTAAATGTTTTCAAAGAAACTGAAGTTTGGCATTTCTTTTGCAAAGTGCCTATAGCTTCACTCTTTAAATAATCATATTTACTTTGAAATTAAATAAAAAAACAAGTGAAGCTAGTGTATCCAAAGAGAACTCTATATACCTACCACCATATCAGATTCTGGCCACTAACCCAGTATGTTCATTGAAATAGTTAGAACCGGCTCGGCACCTGTGGCTCAACAGGCTAAGATGCCAGCCACGTACACCTGAGCTGGCGGGTTCGAATCCAGCCCGGGCCCGCCAAACAACAATGACGGCTGCAACTAAAAAATGGCCGGGCGTTGTGGTGGGCACCTGTAGTTCCAGCTGCTTGGGAGGCGGAGGCAAGAGACTCGCTTGAGCCCAGGAATTGGAGGTTTCTGTGAGCTGTGATGCCACAGCACTCAATATATCCAGGGTGACAGCTTGAGGCTCTGTCTCAAAAAAAAAAAAAAAGAAAGAAAGAAATAGTTAGAACCCTTTGCAAGCCATAGAAATCTAATCCAAATTAGCTTATGTAAAAAGACAGAAGCAATACAACTGTAGACAGAAAAAGGATGGCAGGTCCCAGGATGTTCATAGAAGCCTATGAACAGAGCTATAAGCTATTTCTAGACTTTTTCCTTTAGCTGATGTCCAGAAAGTCAAGAATGCTTTCTGCTTAATTCTAATTCAAAAGATGCCAGAAGGCCAGGCGTGGTGGCTCACACCTGTAATCATAGTACTCTGGAAATCCAAGTGATCAGTTGGATCACCTGATCTCAAGAGTTTGAGACCAGCCTGAGCAACAGTGAGACCCCCATCTCTACTAAAAATAGCCAGGTGTTGTGCAGGTGCCTGTAGTCCCAGCTAATTTGGAGGCTGCAGCAAGAGGATCACTTGAGCCCAAGAGTTTGAGGTTGCTGTGATCTATGATGCCATGGCACTCTACCAAAGTTGACCAAGTGAAATGCTGTCTCCAAAAAAAAAAGAAGAATGCCAGAAAAGGTCTCTAATTCCTCTCTCCCAAAACTCTGAGGTGCTATGACTTTCAGTCATCATTAACAACACAGTTGAGTGAAGAAAGAGGAAAAGTGAAGGAGAAAGAAGAGAGGAGAGGAAAGGAAGTCAGCACACATTAGATTGTTAGACAAAGAGTTGGAATTTGGAAATGCAGCCTATTGTAGTCATCAATCTTACCCTTTGGTGGTAACTCTGTTCTCAGAATTCACAAGCATTATTAACACATTTTGTTTGCTTATTCAGTAACTGACCTCTCTGATGCTACCAAAAAGAATCACTGGTATATGAGCATGCTGCCATCACTAAAGTCAAAGTGATTACCAAAGAAATAGACTAAACTATTGGCAGCATTATGTAAACTACAGATCAGAATTTTCTTCTTGGCTCAGCACCTGTGGCTCAACGGGCTAAAGCGCCAGCCACGTACACCTGAGCTGGCAGGTTCGAATCTAGCCTGAGCCTGCCAAGCAACAATGACGGCTGCAACCAAAAAATAAAATAAAATAAAAAATGGCCGGATGTTGTGGCGGGCACCTGTAGTTCCAGCTACTTGGGTGGCAGAGACAGGAGACTTGCTTGAACCCAGGAATTGGAGGTTGCTGTGAGCTGTGATGCCACAGCCCTCTATCCAGGGTGACAGCTTGAGGCTCTGTCTCAAAAAAAACAAAACAAAACAAACAAACAAACAGAATTTTATTCTTATCTTTTTAAGTTAATAATAAAAAAAACAATGGCCTCTTTGCCTACTTGCCCTGACAATGGAGCCCAATTTGCTGTCTATGGCAAATATATCCTGCTTTGTAAGTTTCTTACTCTATAAACCTATCTTTCTCTTCCTCAATAAACTGTTTTATGCTTGCCTTAAAAAAAATACCATTATGATATAGATAACATATAGAATTTATGTCAAATAAAATAACCCCTACATAAAATTTTATACCCCTTCACTACTTCTTTACTGTTAAAAATATGAAATATCTACCTTCTTTGACTTCTTTTCTTTCTTTCCTTCTTTCTTTTTTTTTTTTTTTTGTTTTGTTTTGTTTTTTTTGAGAACTAGTCTCACTCATTTGCCCTGGGGTTGAGTGCCCTGGCATTATACTTCACATAACCTCAATCTCAAACTCTTGGACTCAAGCAATCCTTGCAGCTGTGACTAGAGGCACTTTCCACAAGGCCTGGCTATTTTTAGAGATGGGTTTCACTCTTGCTCAGGCTGGCCTCCAACTCCTGAGCTCAAGCGATCCACCTGCCTTGGCCTCCAAAGAGTGCTAGGATTACAGATGTGAGCCACCATGCCTGGCCTCCTTCTTTGACTTTCTAATTTCATTGAGTAAGACAGTATCTCTCATATTTACCTCTAAGTCTCAAAACTTGGGAGTTTGAATAGCATTTCACCTAGAGTACAAATCTATAAAGCTTTCCTCAAAATTGGGGCTTTTGGGGCTTTTTGAATTGGGCTTTTTCTTCTATCTCAGTCAGAGGAAGAGTGATGTCAGGGGATAGAAGGATCTATATAAAAAATGCACCAAAAACCCCACAAATGGAGCAAACATCACTTTAGGCACTCCAGTCATTCAACAGAGTCTTCAGCTTCCTATCTAGAGAGACCTCCCTTCCCTCGAGGGGAATGCTATCCCAGCTCCCCACAAAAACTGAAGCAAAATGATGCTATCCCTATCTGAAGACACTTGTAGACCCCTCGTTAACTCGTTTAAATCATCAGTAGGAAAGAGCTAAAAATGTTCCTCTCATAAACACCTGTTATGTCTTCCAGCACAAATTACCATCATAATATTTATTTTTTATGTAGAAAATGTATATTTCTTACAAGAGAGAAAAATACAGAAACATGAAAAAAATCATTTAATATGATAATATATATTGGCTTTTTTGATTGATTTTTTACTATAAGCATTTTTCATGCAATTGAACCTTTTTCAGAAATATGACTATATTGGCTACAAACTATAACTCAGTCATATTAATGCACTATAATTTATTTAATCACTGTTGTTCAATATTTGTTTCTAGGTTTTTTTCTATTACTAAAAAGACCATTAAATATCCATATCCATAAATCTTTTCTATGGCATTATTACTTTGGGATGAATCTCTAGAAATGGAATTACTGAATCATAGAAGATAAATCATTTTAAAACTCTTAATGCATATTGCCAAATTCCTTGCCAGCAGAGATGCATTAATTTGTCACTCTTAGTAGCAGAATCTAAAAATGATTATTTTCCCTCATCTCTGTTATCACTAGCATCATGTGAACAGATATTTAAGCAAGATTTTCCAAGTAGAAAGGCAAAGTGGATTCATTTCTTATTTACCAGTGTGGGGAAAAAGGAAAACTACCTGTCACCCCTGGTAGATTCACTGAAAATCAACTCATAATAGGGCGCCAGCCCCATATATGGAAGGTGGCGGGTTCAAACTTAGCCTCGGCAGAACTGCAAAAAACAGAAAAATAGCCAGGCATTGTGGTGGGCACCTGTAGTCCCAGCTACTTGGGAGGCTGAGGCAAGAGAATCGCCTAAGCCCAGGAGTTGGAGGCTGTGTGAGCTGTGTGATGCCACGGTACTCTACCGAGGGTGATAAAGTGAGACTCTGTCTCTACAAAAAAAAAAAAAAAAATCAACTCATAATAAGGCATATTAACAAGAGAAAGAGATTATAAATTTATTTACCATGCACACAGGGAGAATCACAGAATGATCACCCAGTAAGCCAATGGGGTCCAGAAGTTTATATATCTTCGTTTTAGAGGGGTGGAGGAGATGAGGAAAAGAAGTAATTCTTAGCTGGGTGTTGTGGCCAGTGCCTGTAGTCCCAGCTACTTGGGAGGCTGAGGCAAGAGAATCACCTAAGCCCAGAAGCTGGAGGTTGCTGTGAGCTGTGACTGCACAGCACTCTACCGAGGGTGACAAAGTGAGACTCTGTCTCTAAAAAAAAAAAAAAAGAAGAAGAAGTAATTCTGTTTAAAAGTAAAAAATGGTTACTAGGGAGGATGAATAGATAATTAGAAGACATAATGAATGAATGGGGTGAAATATACAGACTTGCAAATGATTCTGAAAACCTACAATTCTCTCAATTACTCTGGACAAGACCTGGGCATTATGTTCCACTCATGTTGCCCCAATCGCCCCACAGCCTTAGTGAGTTCTATCACCCATCTCATCTCAGATGGACACCTGCTTTTTTCACCTCCACAGTCAAGGTCCCAATGCAGGCCCACATTTCTCTCACCTTCAACAGCTTCCTAAGGAATCGTTAGCCTCCAAGACATCTGCCTTTTTTGACTGAACTGATTCAGCAAATCCCTGACACTTTTAATAGATTCCCAGTGCCCAGAGAGTAAATAGCAATATTCTAATTCCCTTACCACAGCACTCAAGGACATATAAATGTGCTGCCCTGCCAATCTACGGTTCCAACATCACAGCCAGCTAGACAGGCCCCCACAGCCCACCCAGTCCCAACTCGACATCCAAGTTGCATTTCTCTAAATTTGTCCTGAATGTCTTACTTTACTGGCTCTAGTTCGATAATCCACTTAGACTCTAGTTTCTTAAGTTTAGTAAGTATTCTTCTGGGAGGACATGAAAAATAAGGAGAAACCAACTTCTCTTTGATCATAAAGGTATGGGGGTGATATTTTATTTTCTAAATTTGAATTTGAAGGCAAACTTAAAGTGAAATTTCAAAGAAAGGATAGGCGTGATTAACTATTGTCTCTACCACCACTACCAATAGCTGTAGCTCCCCTGAAGTTTGTAGTCACCTCTTTTTGCTCTCAGGAGTCCTCCCTTGGAAATTTTTAAGATTCCAATTCTAACTCCTCTACATGGAAAGTTTTGCAACCCCCTTTCTTTTAGATAATTCCCATCCATTATTAAGAGCCAGTTCTAGAACTATCTCTTGTATAATACCTTCCAAATCCCTCAAAGTTAGAAACACTCCCTTCCTTTACACCCAGAGTAATTAATGACTATCATAAAGTGGTGGTAGGCTTATCAACTACTAGTGCCTGCACAAATCACTGCATCTCAGTAAGGAGACACCTTGTTTCTTCAGCACTGCATACTAGGATACAGCCTTACCAAGTTGTGCAGACATAAAACTTCCCAGGATTTCTCAGTGTTCCTATAAAGAACCATAACCTCCTGAGCTCAAAACCATATACTATAAGCATAATAAAGCTTATTATACTTCTCCTGGAAGCATTTCCACATACCATAAAGATAAGATCAGTATCCATTTGCTTAAAATTTCTCTTATCACTCAAAAACCAAATGTTGCATCTCAAGATAGGTGCTCTGGTTGGCTCAGAAGTTAACTAGAGAAAGATACATTTTCTCCCCAAGTGTTTCCACTTCAAAAGGAGGAATAAGCCAGAGCTCTGAGTCACAAAAACCTGGAGGCAAGGGGCTATCAGACTCCTGAGGAGATTTTATTACCATAGAGAAGACTTGATCTTGAAGGAAACCCTTTCAGAAGAATTAGAGGATAATGCCTGCTTCCCTTTTATAAACAGAGAAAATTATTTTTCTTCCTCCCTTGCCTGTGAGTTATCCAGCTACTTTTATAAGACAGTTGACCTGGCAACTGTCTTGTCATCCTGGGGGCAAAACTAGGGCATAGGAGAAGACAGTGCTCATATTATTCACTGGGTGGTATTTAATAAAGAATCTTTCTGTGATCAGGAACACCTCATGTGCATGTTCAAGCCAAAAGTAATACAAATGAATATTACAAACTTAACACAAGGTCTATAAGCACTTTCACCTGGCTGTTATCTATTTTCACATTTGTTTTTAGCTACTATTGTCCCTTTCTTTCAGCAAATGGCTTATCTCCCCATACTCTCGTCACTCCTCTCCATTCCTCCAGTCATTCCTAGTCTTTTCCAGAGCCTCATCTATGTTTACTATATTCCTTATTGTCCCAATTATGATATATAGCTTCTCATTATAATGTCATTGCAATGCTGTTGTTTTCCAGTGGGGCTCTTTTCCACAGTGATGCAGATGTGGTATAATTGAGTTTTAGACAGTTGGAATCATCAGTTAACTATCCTGGAAGAGCAATAAAAGAAACAGAGCAAGTTATAAATTCCCAATCCCATTTCCTTGCACTAGTTTATAGCAGTGAAAAGAATACAGATAGTGGCAAATGAGTGTGTGTGTGTAAGGCAGAATTTAGTGAACTGTGGTTGCACTGTCCATGCTAACCAACCTTCTACTTAAGATATTCATGAAACTTTTACCACTCACTTAAAATATTCACAGAAGAATTAAGCGGAAGACTGGTAGCCCAGCTAAGAGAGAAGTGATAACTGCTGGTCACCTCTGCTGAGGCAAGCTGAGACTCCAAGAAAGAAAGCTTCAGGTACAAAATTCATCTGAATGGATAACTATCCATCCCCTCCCCCAAGAAAGCTGTGGTCTTTTGGTGGGGGGGGTTGTTTCCTCTCTTTGTTCTCTTCATTTTCTCCTGCGGGTTTTCTACAGACAAGTGGTGAACTGTGCACCTTTTGTCTCTCCACACAGGAGAGTGCTGTGGGAAGTGGGGACTGCTTCTCCTGAGACATCCTGCTCTGTCTCTGAACGCTCTCTTACTAGGCAGAAAAATCGAACTAAAGTTTTCCCGGCCATTCTGAACTTCCAGTATGTCCTTCCCCCCATTACCTGGTGAACCAGAAGTCTATCCCCTGCTGAGACTGTGAGAGGAGGTTCTTGATCAGGGTCCCCCCTCTTTGTCGGTGGGACAAAGTGCCTCGCACCACAAGAGACCTTAGGGGCTGCACCGTGCTTTCCCCCCCAATGGCCCACATGGCCAGAGTCTCTGCCGAGCATGCATGCCCCACCAGCGGGCTGGGCTGCCCGGGCAAGTGACACCACCAGCCAACAGATTCTCCACCGAGCATGCGTGAGCCCCCAGAGGGCCATGCCTCCCGGGCAGGTGGTTCTGCCCACTGCCAGAGTCTCTCCCGAGTACATGCACCCTCCACGCAGGCCATGCCACCTGGGCACCCAAGCCCTTCCTGGCCAGCACCACCCTTGCAGAGGCTCCAGGAGCCATGCAACCTGTGTCCTCCCTGAATCCATGCCCTCCCTGCCTTCACACAGGAGCCCCCCCAATCTGACCAGGGTCTCAGAAATCCAGGTGACCTCACAACCTCCCTCTGGAGCTCTCCCTACCTCTGTGCGGAGCCACTCATGCAGCCAGAGACTGCTGGAGACACAGGCTCTCTTTGCAAAAGTCACCAGGGGCCAGGCAGTCCCAGAATCGTGTGCACCTTCCCCAGCCTTCCTGCTGGATCTGTGTGTACCATGCTCCACTCCGGAGTTACTCCCACAGCCAAAACTCTCTGGCTGTGGGAGCCACAGAGGAGCTACACAAGGTCACTTCCTGTAAATATCCAGCAACAATAGAGTGATCCTGATGGGGTTCAATCTTAGAGAGACACCTCTCCAACTCTGAGAATGGCCAGAGACAACAGCAAAAAACAATCATGAGGCAGAATCAACAGAAAAACTCTGGCAATATGAATAATCAGAATTGATCAACTCTCCAAGGAACTATAAGGCAGACACAGCACAAGATCCCATGCATAAACAAATGGCTGAGATGTCAGAAATCGAATTTAGAATCTGGATAGCAAATAAGATCAACAGAATGGAGGAAATATGGAACTAGAATTTCAAGCAGTAATCCAAAAGATGTCTCAAGAATTCAACCAAGAATTCAACCAATTTAAAGACAAAATGACCAAAGATTTTGACATTTTGAGACAAGAAGTTGCAGCCCTCAAAGATCTGAGAAACACAGTAG
>CAUYRH010178688.1:0-27145 GCA_963574655.1 Perodicticus potto
ACTAACTCACCTGTCTCCACTTTACCTTCCAACACATACAAATCAGTACATTAAATCAAACTTCTTCAGAGGCAAATTTATTTTTATTTATTTCTCTTTTTATTTTTGAGACAGAATCTCACTATATCACCCTGGGTAGAGGCTGCAGAAGCATTTCTAGTTCATCTCTTTGAAGATGCTTATCTGCTCACCTTACATGTTGGCGGAGTTACTCTTTTCCCAAAGAATGTGCAACTGGCAAGAAGAATCTGAGGCATTCAGGAAGGACTGTGCTGAGCTCCTACACTCACAGTAGCCTCAAACTCTTGGGCTCAAGAGATTCTCTTGCCTCAGCCTCCCAAGTAGTTAGGACTATAGGCGCCTGCCACAACTCCTCCTGACTATTTTGTTATTGTAGTTGTCATTGTTGTTTGGCAGGCCGGGGCGGGTTCAAACTCTCCAGCCCCAGGGTATGTGGCTGGCCCCCTCGCTGCTGAGCTAGAGGTGCTGAGCCATTCAGAGGTAAATTTAATAAGTATTTTTGTTTTTTAGGGAGGATGAAATAGTTCCACTTCCTTCTAAACCCCTAGTACATGCTTTTAAAATGTTATTGTAAGTCTTTGGGTGAGGCATAGTATGATCTCTTAGAAATCTAGACGATAACTCTCACCCCGGACTGGAAGTCGAAGCACTCAGAGCCGTGGGGCTGGTGGCAGGGACCGTTTGCGGCCCGCCATGGGCCCACACAGGAGACGCAAGCCCGAGGCCCCGACGAGGCGCACCGCCAGCCCAAGCCCTGGCCCCTCGCGGCGACGCCCTTCCCTAGCCACTTCAGGAGACCTTTGTGGTTAAAGGAGATCAGAAAACTTCAGAAGAGCACAATCCTCTTGTTAAGGAAAAACCCCTTCAGCCGCCTGGCAAGAGAAATATGTAATAAATTCACTCGTGGTGTGGACTTCAATTGGCAAGCCCGGACCCTGTTGGCCCTACAAGAGGCTGCAGAAGCATTTCTAGTTCATCTCTTTGAAGATGCTTATCTGCTCACCTTACATGTTGGCCGAGTTACTCTTTTCCCAAAGAATGTGCAACTGGCAAGAAGAATCTGAGGCATTCAGAAAGGATTGGGCTGAGCTCCTACAGCCAGTGTTTCTGAGTGATGCAAGGGACTCTCTCTGGAGCCACAACTAGATCCAATTTAGTCTGAGGTGCTGCCTGGGCTTGGCTATCTCTGAGCAGTGTGTTCTTGTTGCTTTTTTAATTTTTTTTTTTTAAAGAAGGAGAAGACTGCTTATTCCTCTGTAATAGAGGTAATATATAAGATGATCAGCACAGATCCCGAGGACTGAAAATTATTTTCAGATAAAGAGACTCCCATGTTACTATTTAAGGATTTTGAGGATACCAGATTTGCTGTGTTATGGGAGAAAAGGAAATTTACTTGTTATTTTAGTTCCTTCTGTGCAATTTACATCTTTTACCATTTGTACTTTTATTGTGAACATAAGGGAAAAAATAAGAGAAGACCACTTTGATCAGTTGTATGGAAGGGCCCAGCAGGTCTAGCATATACATCTCTGCCCTGTAGGTCAGCCTTATCATTAGTGGCAGCATCAAGTTCCTTGGTGAGCTGTGCTTATCAAGACATGTGTAGCTTTCAAAAACTTAAATTTGGGTTAAATAGAAAATCTTTAAGGTTTTATGTTCTCATTCTAGTAAATTTCTATTAAAGTTATTCAGAAATTCTAAGTATATTCTAAATGTAAAATCTAACATTCTTACTTGTAAATCATAGAAGATTATCAGTCTAGAGCTTTAAAGAGATTTTTCAGTGTTTTTATAGGTATTTTAAAGCCTCTTTTAGAACAATAATAAAAATAAATTTTTTGATGAAAAAATCTAAACAAAGTTTCTGCAACAGCAAAGATTATACTATATTTTCTGTATGCTAACATTAAATTCTTCCTTTATACACTTACCCATAATTTAAATAAGAGAATTGAGAGATATGGTTTTGCCTCTGATGAAATAGCATAAGAGCAGACAAAAACCTTGCCCTTGTGTTGTAAACAATTTAAGAACTTTCCAGAGAAATGGGAAATACCATCCAAAGATTTGAGATGTATGTGTGGTGAAAGTGATTACTGAGGGCAGACTACTAATAAATGATTTGACAATCAACTCAGTTCAAATACAAACTGGAGGGAACAACCAAGTTCTATTTAATAAATTTTAAGCCTTTGGGAAAAAAAAAAAGACATCTAGACGATAAAAGGAATATCCTCCCTGAGATGTTTTTTTTCTTGGTTTCAGTGCCTTGCATGTAATGTATTCTCAAAAACTATTTGTTTGAAATGAGCAGAAACCTGAATGGAAACGTTTTCAAGGAGACCAAGTGATTCATATAGATAATTAATAACTTTATAATTGACAGAGATTTTCATGTTGCTGAAATCTGTAATACAAAATGTACCATATGGAATACTATTTTATAAATAAAACTGTGAGACCCTTGGAGGATCAAAATGTACATGTAGTAGTTAAAATTTGTAAAAATAAATAGCTTCAAATTATAGTGGTTGAAATGCAATATAACTGTGCTGATCAAACAAATCAGTGTTAAGTGGGTTTTTAGGTACAGGAAGAACACTCTCTGCTATAGGCAGTTATTTGGGGCTCCATAGTGAGTCTACCATCTTCAAACTGGGCTTTCGAAGTCACTCTAGTAATGTCTATTCTAGCTCCCTGGGGTGGGGGGGTGAAGAGCTTGGAGGGGTGACAAGTGGGATTTAAGGTTAGGAGGGAAAGAGTGTCACACTCTTTTTTATTGATACTCTTAACTATCATTTTTTAGAATTCAGTTATACAGTCGTGTTCAACTGCAAAGAAAGCTGAGATATGTGGTCTGATCCTGGGCCCAGGAAGAAAAGAGAGAACAAATTTTAATAACTAATAGCAGATTCTGCCAAACATAATAAAGTTTTACTATAAAAATCTTTCTTGAGCATAGTTTAGCTCAATGTTTCCTTAAAGGCATTTAGCAAGGACCCCTTGTTTTTCTGTCTTAGTTAACACATTACAGTAAACAACACACTTTGGACACCATCAAATCCCATAATGAAAACAAGTTTAAATTTTCCAAGAGTGGTAAGAGAGACGTATTTTTTTTTTACTTTTTAAAATTGGTAATTATTACACAAATACCAAAAACAACATATAGCAAATATAAAATTAAATCTTTATCTTGCAAACCTCCTTTTTTATAGTCACCTAGGAAGCAGAATTTCACAGCTTCTCCCAATTATAACTTTCTCACATCCCACAAAAGTAAACTGTGCATTGAATTCTGATAATCTTTTCCTTATTTCTCCTTACAGATCTACAGTCCAAGTGGACCAGACATAACTTAGTTGTGCCTGTCTACATATATATCTTTGCATCTCATTGAATCTCTCTTCTCTTCCCTGTTTTTTATTCTTTCCTTCCTAGTAATTTATTGGTGAGGAAAACAGGCCACCTAACATATACAAATTCTAGTCTTGTCTTTTGAGAATTGCATCTCCACATTGATGTTTAACAATTTCTTTGTCCTTGAATTTCCTGTAAATCGGGATTTGGATATATTCATCAGTCTTTGGTAAGAGTCCTTCATAGAAGGTGTGTGTTCCTCATCAGGATAATGTATGGTTGTCGCTTTTTTGTAAGCTTAGCTATCATTAATGGTCAATGCCTAGACACGTTATCATTTAGAAGATATAAAGTGGCAACATACCATGTCTATCATCCTTTCTCATTTATATGTGGAACTACTCTATTAGGAGAAATTTTGCCCCAACTGCTATTTAATTACCTAATAATCCATTCTGTATGGAGAAGGCAGGAAAGATGCTTATTTATCAGTTTTCAAAAAACTCTTTATTTATTTTAACTCTTTTTTTTTTTCAATTAAGAGCCAGAGTCTCACTTTGTCACCCTTGGTAGAGTGCCATGGCTTCACAGCTCACAGAAACCTCCAGCCCTTGGGCTTAGGTGATTCTCTCGTCTCAGCCTCCCGAGTAAATGGGACTACAGGTGCCCACCACAACGCCCGGCTAATTTTTTGTTGCAGTTAGGCCCGGAGCCGGGTTTGAACCCACCACCCTTGATGTACGGGGCTGGCACCCTACTCACTGAGCCACAGGCACCACGTTCTATTTTAACTCTTATTGACCAGGTGTCAAAATAAGTTTTCTTAGAGTTTTTACTACATGTGAATTTTTGGTATCATTATGAAATCATAGATTTACACCAAAGTTATGTTTTTTATTTCATCTCAGTAATAATTGATATTAATGTTAAGGTTGTCCTAGTGGTAATCATCTTAAATGTGTTCTATAAACATTTCAATAAAGACCTTGGTGGTCTTTGTCAGCTTCATTGCTATATGACATATCAGCATGTTTCGGGCTCATCTTGGGCATTTTCACTGACAGATTTGGAATCAGTTATTTCTCTAAAACTTCCTGCCTTATTTCAGTAGAAATGGCTCTTCAATATCACAGTAAGAGCTGTAGAGATGCTCACTCTTACCAGGTCCACTATAGATGAAACTTTGAATTATATATTATCATTTGCTTTATTTTGAAGATGATCTAAAAATAGGTTTATAGTGATGCTTCCAATTCAAATTCAGAACTATAGGAGTTCATTTAAGTTCTATGATATCTATATATCTTATTTTTCCATGCTAAGAATCAAGCTTATCAAAGGCAGTGAAGGTAATAGAAATATAATGTATCTCATTTTTACATTTATTTTATTCCACATAACAGAAAATATTCTCAGAATAATAATACCTATGCTTCTACCAATGTGAGTACTTAAAAACTTAAATATTTTCACATACATTTTACTCACTTTTTTACATTTGTGTTTTGTCTTTGAGAGAAAATGCTCATATGTCTTCAAAGGATATAGCCTTTACATCAATTTTTACATGAGAAGTTGGCTCATTCTGAGTCTTTATTGTTTTGTTTGTTTGTTTGCTTTTGTTGCTGTTTGGCCGGGGCCACCCTCAGTATATGGGGCTGGCACCCTACTCACTGAGCCACAAGTGCTGCCCCACTGATGTCTTTCTAACCATTGTGGATGTCTAAAGCTCTGTCCTGAGAAAGGGCTCATGGAAATAATATTCTTTATATTATTGCATGTTATTAATGGTTTATCTGTGATCTTTTTATTTTGTTTTTGATTGAAACACAATTATACACATTTATGGGGTATAATGTGATGTTTTGCTATATGTATACATTGTTTAATGATCAAATCAGAGTATTTAGCCTATCCATCACCTCATACATTTAGCATTTCTTTGTGGTAAGACCATTCAAAATTCTTTCTTCTAGCTATTTTGAAGTATACAGTATGATATTGTCAACCATAATCACCCTAATGTGCACTAGAACCCCAGAACTTCTTCCTCCTCACTGTAATTTTGTGCTAATTGATCGATGTCTCTGCATCTCCCCCCGCCCCAATCCCCCAGCCTCTGGTAACCACTAGTCTGCCCTCTACTCTTATGAGATCAACTTCTTTAGATTCTACATATGAGTGAAATCCTGTGATATTTGTCTTTCTGTACCTGGCTTATTTCACTTAATATAATGTCCTTTGGGTTTATCCATGCTGCTGCAAAAAATAGGATTTTATTTTGTGTGTGTGTGTGGCTAAAAGGTGTTCCATTGTGTGTATACACCACACTTTATTTATCCATTCATCCATTGATGGATACAAGTTGATTCCACAGCTTGGCCTTTGTGAATAATGCTGCAATAAACATGGGAATGCTGAAATCTCTTCATTTGGTTGTATACCAAGTAGTGTGATACTGGATTATACAGTATCTCTATTTTTCATTTTTTAAGGAACTTCTACATTGTTTTCTTCAATGACTATACTAATTACATTATCTCCTTTCTCTAGATCCATGATAACGTTTGTTATTTTTTGTCTTTTTGATAATAGCCATTCTAATTGAGATGAGGTGATTTTGATTTGCATTTCCCTGATGATTAGTATTGTTGAGCATTTTTGCATACACCTGTTGGCCATTTGTATGTATTCTTTGAAGAACTGTCTCTTCAGGACATTTGCCCATTTATCTATGGTCTTTATAATTAAAAGTCAGCTTTATCAGAGGTAAAATGTTTGGATCATGGGAGTTTTTTTCTTTGTGTATCTTTATTATATTTCTACATTTTCCTGTGGCATAGAATTTTCCTGCCAAAAAGTATAGTAACAATATGATTTCATTTTCTTTATAAACCATCTGGTGTTCTTGTCTTGATAGTCAAAGAATTTTTTTCCTTTTCCTTAAAACTTAATTTTGCTGGGATATGTCTCACTATTAGTACTTCTAACTTACCGTTCAGTAAATAGTTTTAAATATTTTCTTCATTTTTATTGCAAAGTTTTCTTGAATCTTCTTGTTAAGTTCCTTGTTCTTCTTTGGTTTTCTTTTTCATGAAATCCTACGCCTATGACATCTGTTTTGTACCTCACTTCACTATTTGCCAATTTTTGTCAAATTCTTTAATTAATCTCTTCTTTAATGCTTTTTATTTTAATTTCTTCTTTATCGTTTTGTTTCCTAAAGGCATTATTTGATGTACTTTTGTTCTTAGATTATAGATTCATTTTCATTTATGAAAATGTTTTGTATTTCTAATTATTTACTAATTTGTATCATTTGATTTTGAGTTTTTCTGATTCTTTTTTATGTTTCCCTTTTATAGCACATATCATTTCCTAAATGTTTCATTCTTTTTGAAAAAGTAGTTCTTACCTGTTCCGTATGCCTGTCCTTTTGTGGTACTGCCTATTTGAGATGTTATTCTACCCTTCATTCTCTTTTCTTTAGACTATCCTTTTGCAGTATTTGAATTTGATCTCTATCATTGTCAATTTTTCTCTGAAATCAGTTGCTGTAAACTTTTAGAACTGTGTTTGAGGATTTTTTTTCTCATTTCATTTTATTGTTTCACTGTTCTCTCTTTTTTCTTTTTTCTTTTTCTTTTTTTTTATTAAATCATAGCTGTGTACATTAATGCAATCATGGGGTACAATGTGCTGGTTTTATATACAATTTGAAATATTTTCATCGAACTGGTTAACATTTTCATAGTTATTGTGTTCAGACATTTATATTCTGCATTTAGTAAGTTTCACCTGTACCCTGCTAAGATGCACCTTAGGTGTGGTCCCACCGATTACCCTCCCTCCACCCATCCTCCCCTCTCCCCTCCCCTCCCTTGCCTCTTTTTCTTTTCCTTGTTTCCTTCCTTCCCTCCCTTCTGTCTTTCCTTTCTTTCTTTCTTTCTTTTCTTTCTTTTGGCAAAAAAAAATAAAAATAAAAAGCAGTAGCTTACTTTGTGAGATTTACTGGTTCCCATTTCCATCCCCACTTTGCTTACTGGTCCTTTCTTTCTTTCTTTCTTTCTTTTCATTACTATTTTTCTCAGTTTAGAAATTCTTCTCACTTCTTTTTATTTAGTAGGATGGTGGAGCAGGGCAGCAGGGTGTCCTGGAAGGGAGCTGTGGCTTCTAATGTTGAGAGTCCATTGGATGCAGACTGCATCAGCTCTCACGATCTCTCCAAGGATCCCTATATGGGACTGCTCAGGTGCTCTTTTGTTACATTCTGCTTTCTCTGCTCATGTGGTGATATCACACAGGTCTGGTAGCTTCCATCACTGGTCCCACCTGCTTCCAGTGTGGGGTTTGTGGAGATGGGTTGACACTTAATTGTACTGAGCATAGAGCCCATGTGTTTCTTGCTTTGTTCCTCTTATTGCACTGGGTATATAAAGAACACTTTTCCCCATCTGTAACCATCTCCTCAGAATCTCTGAAAATTGCCTGAAACATACAAGACATGAGCAACATTCTTTAGGCCTTTACTTTTCTCCTCTGGAGGTTTTCTCACTCCTTGCCAACCTTTGAGAATTAGAGTTTTTATTTCATTAAAATTTTTCTTGCAAAGCACTTCAGGTGTGTGTGTGTCCATGTGCATGTGTGTGTACATCTGTCTCTGCATGTCTGTGTAAACTTTTAACCCTATTTTTCCAAATAAGGAAACTAAAGTTTTTCGAGTATAGATCCATTTTTGCCTTTAGAGTGAAGCAATAGAGCTACTGACAGTAGGGCTAATCAGCTAAATAAGGAAGAGACCATCTCAGAATTATTAGGGGTAAACCATGTAATGGAATTAAGACAATGGATTTCTGTAACTGATGGGAGATGACAAGGCCAGGCCTGGGAGTCATGCTCATCACCAGACAAGAAATTTGCAGTGACTTAAATTTGTGGTAACTGGATTTATCAGAGGATTTATTAAACTGTGGTTAGCAGTTCAGTGATAGTAAAATAAAAAATAACACCTTCTTGATATGATTGATTAAAAATCTACAAAAAATAGAAAAGTTATTTGAGCATTATGACTTGTGCCTATAGTCCCAGTTACTAGTAGGCTGAGGCAAGAGGATCCCTTAAGCCCAGAAGTTTGATGTTGCTGTGAGATGTGATGGTGCCACTACCTTCCAGGCCAGATGACAGAGTGAGACTGGGTCTCAAAAAAACAAAAAAAGTCACAGGACACAATTATAAGAGGGACTATATCTAACAAATACAATCAGTGTACCCTAATTCATTGTACACTCAGTGAACCCCAAACAATAAAAGAAAAGGTCCTAGCTAAATTATCTTTTATATGGGTTAATTGTTATATTTTGTATATATTAATTGAAACTCATTTGTTGATATGTTTCATTAATTTAATGATGTGTTATATTATTCTGGAAAATTCCATCTAGAGTTTATAGGAAATGAGTGAAAATTAGAGGAAAAAAAAATTTTTTTTTTTTTGCAGTTTTTGGCCGGGGCTGGGTTTGAACCCGCCAGAGGTGGGCCAGCGCCCTACTCCTTTGAGTCACAGGTGCCACCCAAGAAAAAAATTTTTTTAGCAGATATATGTACCTATGGCAAACTCTTACCTTCAGGCAATATGGTCATAATACAGAATTTTCTGCTAATGGCAGCCTACAAAAATCCAGTCTTATTTCCTAGGAAGAACCAAATTATCCTACATAGCAAATGTTTGTTATTTTTCTACTTCATGCCAAACAAAGTACAAGGTTCACAAAGTCCAAGCAAATTCAAACATGGAATCTCTAAATAGCCTACAGGCAGGAATGCACACATATCAATATATGTACAATTGTAGTGAAAAATGTCTGCTAGGTGAGGTGATTCCATTTAATATTGATCCAAGAAAGCCAATGGAAGCTCACAGAAGGGACATCTTATTTCATTTTGAGGGCTACAAATACAAGTATATAGGTCAGGCAAGAGCTTTTCTGCTAGAGAGAACAAGGATGTGAGGGCATTATGTCACATGGAAGGACTGAACTTAGCAGCAGTTTCCTTAGTCCAGCAGTTCCTTAGTTTACACAGGAAGTTAGAACATCTAGTCTCATACAGAGTCTTAGGTATTAGAAACTAATTGGTTCTTATTGGTCATTTTTTTCTCTGGCAAATAAACTTTAGCTATATAACCTTAATTTTAGCCATGAAACTGATCCAGAGTTGACTTGGAGTTAGTTATCTACATATCATCTTCCCATTCCTATGTTTTAAAAAATTGACAATTATGTCTTTATATAATCACTCTAGAGAAGAGGAAGTCCATATTTGTATTTCAGAAGACTCATCCCAATTAAAAAAAAAAGATCCAGATATAAGCCTCCTTTTTCTTATCTTTTTTCTTATCTCCATACTAATTATTGTGGCCAATTAATTTGCAAATATTCTATAAATAGCTAATGGAAAGAAATCGGGGAAACACTAACAGTAAATGTCCTATAAATAGATAATAGAATAAGGAGAAATAGAATAAGGAGAATAATTATCAGTTATTAGTGGCACCAGGACTATTTATATCAGGGGGAGTGTAAAAATATTTCCTGAGATTAGGTTGGATGGTATCTGTGGATTTCAGTTGTCCATGCTACCATCTGCACATTTCTGTGAATAAAGAGTTCGTAGGAGAGTTAGCTGCAATGTTGGTTTCTACATATTAATTTCTAGCAATTATCAAAGTCTATATGGTATGAACAGTGGATGAGGCTCAAGAGGATATTGTAAAACTGATATTCTAAGAGCTCCCAAATCCATTTCAGGGAGCAGGGAAAAGGGAGGAGGACGAGAGGGGTTTATGGTGTATGGCAAACCTCCTGGGAGTGAGACACAATTATAAGGGGACTTTACCAAACAAATGAAAACAGTGTAATTTCTTGTACCCTCAATTAACTGGAAACAATAAAAAAAAATGCTTCATGAAGGGGAAAAAAAAAAATGTCCAGCAGACTTACACTGAGAGATCTGATGAGGGATATTCTTAAATCTCATCAAATTACACCCCATCCCCATCCTTTGTCTCCTAGGTTTAGATATGGAGCTTATGTAGAGTATCAACTACCTAAGTGAGTTGTTCGTTACATATTTGTGTATATATTTTATTTTCTCTTTTATTTGATGTATTAGACTAAGCAGGTGCATAAGCCCTTCTAACATATATACGTGTTTCAGACATTAATCGATCATAAGCTTGAAATGCAGCAGAGCTCTCATCGGGAATATTTACCAAGGCACTTTCATTTTCTTTTATTGACAAATCATTTGGTTTTATTCCCCCTTATGAGAACAAATATTCACATTAATTGGTAAAATATAAATAAGTTATTGGTGAGCAATTAGCATGGGATTCATGTGCAGATAAATTAAGAATGATTGCTGGGTTTTCATGGCCCTCCTTGATTACCCAGAGACAATTCAATACATTTAAGTGTAAAATTACAGGAATTGACAGATCATCTAAATATGGAGTCCCTTGGATAGTAAATGTGTTTCCGTGGTTCGAACTTTTACAAGGAGGAGAAAAATGAGTAGCTTTTTTTCTTGGATATTTCAGTGCAATCCAACACTGTCGTTTGATTGATAGCCAAGATTCAGTTTTATGGGTTGTGTTCTTACTACAAAATCTGAAAGGGTAAAGGAAATAAAAAATAAATAAGACATTCCGGATATAGAATTGGTGATTTGTTGGTCTTAATCCAGAGGCTTTTATTTCTCCTGCGGCTTAAGAATCTATGGGCCTCTTTAGATTTGGGGGTTCTGTTGGCATGTGGCAAACATATTTAATGGTATTCATTAAAAATATGCTATGTATAACTTACATGAAGATTTTCAGGGACTAACATGAGAAGTAGATCCCCTATTCCAACACACCCTGAACAAGTTTCTAAAGAAAGTTAAGGGCAGAAAAATGAAGAAACAAAGAATAACACTATAAAGGCAGGCATAGCATGTGTGTGTATGTTTAGAAGGAAATCTACAGAGGACATCCTGAGCATAGGTGGAAGGCTGCTCAAAAGAGAAGAGAAGAATCTGGCGTTACTAGTCTGAGAAAAGACTATGAAGGAAGTTAAGCCTTGATTAGTGTTCTGAGGAAGGTGAAGGACAGGGCATAGAGGACAGTTGAAAGAAGACTGTTCAAGTGGGAAGAGCTTGAAGGCCCACTGTGGGGAGATCAGTTGGAAGAGATTTGGCAGGCAAGTGTGTCTCAGTAGCATTCTGTGAGCCGAGGCGGTTAGAGGGCGTGTGAGCCCATGGATATTGTAACATACGTGGGGGATCTTTAGAGTTCACATTTCTACATTAATTTTGCTGAAAGGGTAACAGTGTGCCCTGTAGATCAAAGGAGCACTCAAAAAAAAAAGAAAGTTCTGGTATGTTGGCAATATTAATTTCATAATTCCCTCTCTATGCCTGTTTGTTCCAGGATTTTAAAAATGTTTTTCTCATTAAAATGTTCTGTGATTATTTCTGTTGAAGTAGACTATGTGAGGTTACAGGGACAGTGCCTTCATTTAATATCCAAAATGTACAGCTCTCTAATTTTGTGACAGATTATTTGAGAGTTCAGTGTGAGTTTAAATGATGAAAATTATCTGTATGTGTTTAATAGTACATGAGAGATAAAAATGTAGCCTTCAAGATAACAGAAAAGGAAAGAATTATCAGATGGAAAAAAACACAAAACAATTTATAACGAATCACAGAATGACTTTATTTTGTGTTATGTTTAACACTCTCTTTAGTCTGTTCCCTGTAATTATTATATATGTACCTACTTATATACAAATAATCATGATAATTTATCACCTAACCAAGGGGCTACTTATGCCTGCTCTTTGATTTTCATAGTCATGTGACCCCCACACAATGCAGAGAAGAACTCGCCATCTGCTGAGGTCTTTCTTGAGTTTGAGGACATGTGCTGAGGACTCACAGGTGCGGCCCTGCCTCCTTAATGAAAATTGCTTCCAGTTCCAGTACAATATAACAGGTACAGTTGAAATGTATGACCTCGTGGTTTCCCCTGAACACTAATGAGAGAAAGTTTGTGTGTGTTTTCACTCTTGGGATTAAGGTCAGAGAGTAGAATGTAAGCTTATCACACAAAGAAAGCTGAGGACTTGACATTTTCAGTATCCCCTCCTGGAAAGAAATGTCCACTCTTGGCATGTAGATTCAGCAAGACCACCTAAAATCTTTACACGAAAAGATGCCTAAAAAGATTGGGCAGTGTTTCAGTGTTATTGTGAATTAAACCATGATAAATTGAAACAGAAAGAAAGTAACAACGGATACCACTGAAAGAAGAATATAATCATACTGTCACAGGGTTTGCCTCTTTCATGGCTTTTATTAATTCAGAAACTCCCAGTTATGGTGACTTTCTCTATAGGTCTCTGTGAAGATGAATGGTAAATTTGACCTGTTGGGCACCAAGAATCACATTAACCTAGTTATTCAGCAGTTTTCCAATGTTCAAGTTTTTCCTGAGCACCTCAGTCCTAAGTTTCTAAAACCAGAGGACTGTTACAGTTGCATTGATCTGCTACTGGCCATTGCCTGCAGCAACAGATACACAAAAAGTGCCACAAAATCTGGAATCAGTTAAGTCACAGCATTGAATTCGATACTAACAACCAAAGCACCACATGCCTACAGAGAGGCAAAGTACTCATCTTTTCTGGGGGTGGGGGAGAGGGGAGAAATTTACCACTGCAGCCACTTTAGCGCTGCTAAGATTTCTCAGGTAGAAAACCTCATGGTGAATTCTGTGGGGCTTTCTGATTGTCTTAATGGGTACAAGATAACTTTGTATATTTGCCCTTTTTCTTTAGATAAAAGATATCTAGTTTTATAGCAATTTTTTCAGAAACACAATGAAATTTGCTTTATTGCCAGAGCCTATTTTTAAAAAACTAATTTTACTACACATAGATCTGTAATTCCTATTAAACTCTTAGATAACCTACCAAATATGAAAAATATTCTTAAAGAGGTTCACATTGTATATGATCAAGAATCTTCTTTTCTTCCTTCACCAACAATAAGAGTTATTTAAAAATCAAATAAATTATGGGATAATTTATTCTAACTCTCCACTGTCCAGTTTGTAAATGTAACCAGTCAAATCTACAAACCTTTTCTCATGATAAAATAATTTGGAAAACTTATCATTTCTATAATAATCCAAATGGTTCTGTGTGTTTTTCCCTCTTTGTTTTTTGGGATGTCTCTCTTAGCTACACTGTAGCAAATGTACCAGATGGTTTAGATGATTGAATTTATACTTGAAAACATTTTCAAGTTTTCATGGAAGACTGGGGTCATAGTCTGTTGAGGCTATCATAACAAATTACCATAAATGTGATAGCTTAAATCAATTGACATTTATTTCCAGCAGTTCTGGATGCTGGAAATTCTGGGATCAAGGTGCTGGTAGATTTAATGTCTGGTGAGAGCCTGTTCCTTCCTTACAGATGGCACCTTCTTGCTTCTCCTCACAGGATGGAAGAGGAAGACAAGCTGGCTTGGGCTTCTTTTATAGAAAGGATTAATCACATTCTTGAAGGTTTCACCCTCATGATCAAATCACCTCTCAAAGTCCCCACCCCCTCAAACCTTGATAGTTAGGATGTCAATAGATAAATCTTGGTGGACACAGACATTTAAAGCATAGCAACTGGACTAATTTCTGGGTTGTTTTCCCCCTCAATAACCCCCAACAAGTAATTGATTCCAAGATGATTTTTCTTTACCATCCTAGTCAATGTCTCCTCCCCTACTCCAGCCAACTGTGATATGGTTTCTAACAAAGTATTTGGCTCTTTATTGCCAGGAAATCCACTTAAGAAGGTAACCCACTTTTCTTTGTTTATATATTTTTTTTGTTTTCTGTTTTGCAATAAAAGAATTGTGTCAAAGACTTGTATTTTGCTCATATGACCATAATTTTGCAACTCAGTGTGGGTGATCCTATGCCTTTAGAGTGGAGCATGTGCCAACTGAGTGAAAATGCCACCTGTGGTCAAGGCGTCAGGACCCGCCTGCTTAGCTGTGTGCGCAGTGACGGCAAGCCAGTCGCCATGGACCAATGTGAGCAGGTAATTTGGTTGCATTTGTAACCAAATGTGCCCAAGCCTTTGTTTTTCTTAATATCATTCCACAACTTCCACTGTGTTTGAAAGAGATCACAGACTCGGATTTCATCTTGTCTTAGCTTAGGTTTAGTTTGAACTCTATAACTTTAGAGTTACAGTTTACTAGTTTGAACTTAGTCAAATGACTGGGAAAGGTCATTTTGTACTGAGGAAAAGGGTTCATTTATGTATATTTTTATAGCTTCTAAAAGCTTACTTTACCATACTTTATCAAACTCTTGGTATCGGGTGACTTTAACATTTAGATATGACTCTTTGTAAGGTCTGGTGATTCATTTGCATATGTGATAAACACTATTCCTCAAATATAAGATGAACATGAGCACTGAGATTAGCGCTGTTTATTTGCTTAGCAAATGATTGCAAGATAAATAGCACAGGGATATATTTTCAATCTATGTTGAAATGCCTTTCTATCAAGTCAGAGAGTTCTGAATATTTGTAATTTTATTGCCTTCCCTCTTCTTTCCCTTGACAAACTATATGAAGTTGGAACAAAAAAGCTATACTCAGATGTGTTCCATGCAAGTTGGCATTTCCTTCCCAATGTATAAATGAAAAGCACTATGGAGACAGTTTAACAGAAGTAAAGATGCTATCATACTGTAAGAATCACTGAAACTATCTTTAGAACAAATTAGAAATGCAGACCAGTTAGCTCAGGTTTCTTGCGGAAAATTCTTTAACAAACTGGCAAAATGAAAATTGGTGCCATTTCTGCTAAGACAAGTGGAGTACAGAAGCAGAAATAAAAACAAGACAGAAACTTACTCATATCCTGACTTAACTTTATCAGGTAGAGTCACAACATACTTTCTAAACCAACAGTATAGGCACAGACCAGGATATCAACCTGAGACCAGCATGTCTGGAACTGGATTTCCATTTGGGGAAATTCTGAAACTGATTATTACATATGTGTAGGGTAGTGTGCTAACTACCAAGTTTCAGTGCTTAAACATCTTAAAGGTCAGGCAATTAAGTTCACAAAGTCATCCTGAATATCACTGTGTCACCTTTGAGGTACTCCCCTCGGGAAGCTATGCACCAATACCATCACCCTTCAGCAGAGAGCTATGTAGCGCTTTTTCTGGGAAGAGTTTTGAACTGAATTGTCAGAGCTTGTACGACTGCTCCGATTCCAGAAAAAGAGTTCCAAAATTGCTTTGAAGGGTGGACTAAGCACTTGTGTCTGTGCATAACTTCCCAAGAGGAGTAAATCAAAGGCAACTGTAGTGATGTTCAGAAATGAGGTATGTAGCACTTTTTCTAGGGCAAGTTCACAAACTTTATTGTCCAACCTCATATTTCATTTAATCTGACTTTCAGAAAAAAATCAATCACCAATCTATAATTCTCAGTAAATAAAATCTTACATTTAATGTATATAATATTTTCTTTTGATACAAAGAAAGATATAAAGTATTTATTAATAGAAAATAAGTTTCTCTGCTTTCCAAATAGCACATCCTCAAGAAATATTTACATAATATTCAGTTTAAAGAAATTCTAGATTACAAACCTACCCAAAATATCCATGTATCTCAAATGGATTCTAGATCCCATTGTGGTCATTTCTATCTTACCCACTTATCATGTTCTAATCTTTAATTTGAGCTTGAGGTGAATATTGCTAACATTTAATGTGTTGAATAAAAGTTTACATAATAAGTAGTGTTATGGGCTCGGCACCTGTGGCTCAACAGGCTAGGGCTCTAGCCACATACACCTGAGCTGGCGGGTTCGAATCCAGCCTGGGCCCGCCAAACAACAATGACGGCTGCAACCAAAAAAAAAAAAAAAAAACAAAAATGGCCGGGCATCGTGGCGGGCGCCTGTAGTCCCAACTACTTGGGAGGCGGAGGCAGGAGACTCGCTTGAGCCCAGGAACTGAAGGTTGCTATGAGCTGTGATGCCCTGGCACTCTATCCAGGGTGACAGTTTGAGGCTCTGTCTCAAAGAAAAAAAAACAAAAACAAAAAAACAAATAGTGTTATGTTTCCTAAGTAGGAACTTCTATTGTTCTTTCTGTGTTTCTTAGATGATTTTATTCTTTTTCTAAGACATCTTCTACCTTGACCATTAGAAAATTTGTACATTTTGCTAAATGCTGGTTTCAAAGAGAATAAGAAGAAAATAAACTATCACCAACTTATTCCATGATTAAGACAATGATTGTGTTTATAGCACAGTTGGTCTTTTTCATGGACTTCAGATAAGTTGTTGGTTTTAGTTTTATTCCTATTTGTGTTTTAGCTGCACTAGATTTGAATTTTGGCCTTCCACGTACATTTGACTCATCCAGAACTACAAGGTGCCTGAATTTAGCACTGAAGTTTCTGTCTCTTTGCTGACTGAGTAACAGAACAGATCTCTATGTCAGGTGACCTCTACTTGCCCAGTCTATTCATTCTATCTAGAGCTTAGAATCCTTTAAGAACCAATTTGGGCTGGCAATGTTTTATTTTTGAAGTAAAAACCACCATTTTCTATGATTACTGCCAATTTACATAAGAAAGGTTATTTTTTCCCCACCAAAATTTGAAAAGGTTATTATCACAGGGTAAATAAATGGCAGTCTCTCCCATAAAAGACAGAGATTTAACTTGACAGTGATATAATTTCTCCAAAGAAGTCATATTTCTTTTCCATTGCAGCGTAATTTGGAGAAGCCCAAGAGAATGAGCATTCCCTGCTTGGTGGAATGTGTGGTCAACTGTCAGCTCTCAGGGTGGACCACTTGGACAGCGTGCTCACAAACCTGTGGCCATGGAGGTATTTGGGCTCCCTAAATTTCTCGCAAAATAAAATATGTTAGTCTTTTACAAACCACTCTCATAGACCATACATTGATAAAGGGCATAAGGCATGGTGGCCAGTTAAAGGCAACATGAAGCTGACCTGGTGGGTGGGGATCAGTACCTATCCTCACAGCAGTTCAGGAGGGCAAGGCAGAGGTAGCAGAACCGACCTAAGAATGGTGGCAGACTCCAGAAGGGCTTCTGGACCTATTGGAAAATGTATATTCAATATATTATAATCTCAACCAGTTGAGAAACATGTTGGCCTCAGTAGCTTTGGCAAGAATTATATATGAGGTCAGGCAATTAAATTAGCTTTGTGGACTCATCCTAGAAAAAGTGCTGTATACCTCATTGCTGAATATCATCACTACATTCACCTTTGAAGTACTTCCCTTGGCCATCTGGTAACCATAGTGATATTCAGCAATGAGGTATGTAGCACTTTTTCTAGGATGAGTTTGTGAACATAATTGTCAGACCTTGTATGACAACATCTCTGATGGCCATTCCAGAAAAGAGTTCCAAAATTGCTTTCAGGTGTGAACTAGGTGCTGGTGTTGGTGCATAGCTTCCCAAGGGGAGTCCCTCAAAGGTGAATGATACTCAGTAATGAGGTAGCACTTTTTCTAGGATGAGTTCCTAAACTTAATTGTCCCATCTCATACATGGTATTATTAAGTAAAGCTAGCAACTGTGTAGCCATTGGTTTAACATAATAGACTAGAGAATTATTTTTCAACTATGAGAGGAGTAGTTTCTGCTTTAAAAAGTCAATCAAGGACATTGGTTTTGCCACTGTAACATAACCAAGATTCTCTAAATGTTGACATCACTTGGCCCTGTGGAGGTTTCTATGAGCTGAGTTGGAAGCAGCATGTATTTCTTTAATATACATTCCATTAGACAATTTTCTCCCTTGTCTCCAACTCAATTCAGGATGGCAGGGAAGGAAATGTAGTTTCTGGGTGGTTAGTTGCTTCTTAGCAGCACTGTTACATTATAGAGGGAAGTTAGTATGAATCTTTGGTGAAGGAATAGCAATTACTGCCACAAAGTCTCAGGATCTTAGCAGGTAAGTAATGCAAGAAATGCAGAAGGCAATCAATATTCAGAATGTAGACAAATGGAAACAGAGGTGGCACTGTAGCCACTAGGCTGAAATAGGGATGAATACAGGACTCCATGGGAGACAGAACAACAATAACATAGCAGGAAAGCACAGAGCTCAGTTAGGATAGAGCTCTAGTCCTGGCAGAGAGTTCTAATTTATCACAAGATAAATATCAGAAATTTGAAGTAGGGGCCTATGGAGAAATCCTAGTATATGGTTAGGCACTGTCTTAGTCTGTTTTGTTATGCTGTAACAATGCCTGAAACTCATAAATTTATAAGGAAAAGAGGCTTATTCGTGTCACAATTCTGGTGGCTGGAGGGTTCAAGATTGGGCAGCTGCATATGGTAAGGGCCTCAGGCTATTTCAACTCATGGCAGAAATCAGAAGAACAAACATGGACAAAAATCACATGGCAGGAGAGAAAGCAAGAGAGAGGAACTGAGGAGGCCGTATTTTAACATCTCCTACTTATGGAAACTAATTCATTCTTGCAAGAATAAGAACTCACCCCTGAGGGTGAGCATTAATTTATTTACGAGGAATTTGCCCCCATAACTCATAAAACTCCTAGCCTCACTTCCCAACATCTCTGCAAAATGGAGCAAATTTCAACATGAGTTTGGCAGAGACAAACCACACCTAAACCATAGCATTCAATGCCTGCCCAACAACTCCCCAGTCTCATATCCTCTCACATGCAGACAATACTTATCCATCCCAATGATCCCAGAAGTCTCAGCTTGTTTCAAAAGTCCAAAGTCTTATCTGAGACTCAAGGCAAGTTCCTTCCAGGTAAGAGCCTCTAAAATCAGAACCATGTTATTTACTTCTAAGGTACAGTGGTAATGCAGATACTTGGTAAACATTCCCAATCTAAAAAAGAGAAATAGGGCGGTGCCTGTGGCTCAAAGCAGTAGGGTACCCATCCCATGTGCCAGAGGTGGCGGGTTCAAACCCAGCCCCAGCCAAAAAACTTCAAAAAAAAGAAAAAAAAAGAAATAGGCCAAAAGAAAGATAAGCTCCAGGTAAGTCCAAAACCCAGGAGGACAGGAATTAAGTTTTAAATCTCCCAAATAATATCCATTGATTTCATGTCCTACATCCTGGGTACACTGGTACAAGGCATGGGCTCTCAAAATATCAGACAGTCCCACCCCTGTAGCTTTGCCAGGCACAGCCCACTTGGCTGCTCTCACAGATTAGAGTTGAGTACCTGTGCTTTTTCAAGTTAGCATTACATACTGCCAATGACTATATAATTCTGGGAACCCTGTGGTGGCCCTGCTTCCATGGCTCCCATGGTGAGTACTCTGTGTGGCTGCACCACTCATGTCAGCATTCTTCCTGGGCTTCCAAGCTTTCCAATACATCCTCTGAAGTCTAGGTGGAAGCCACCAGGCCTTCACTACTCTTGCATTCTGCAAAAGTAGTACAGACTACATGGATGTTCCCAAGGCTTATAGCTTAGGCTCTCCAGCAAGAAGTACCTGAGGAAGACTGAGCCAAAGCTGCTTTAGCAGGAGACACTGGGATGTGGGGAACAGTGCCCCAAGGAAACACAGAATAGTGATACCCCAGGCATATCCCTGAAACAGTCCATCCTTCTAAGCCTCAGGTTGTGTGATAGAAAGCATGGCTCGGAAGATCTTTGACATGCCTCCTGGGCCTGCCCCCATTGGTCTGACTCCCTAAATCTCTTTAGCAAGGCATCTCTTCCCTGCACCCTTGTATTCTTCACCTGAAAATACTCTTTCATTCACTGCCACATGGCCAGGCTACAAATTTTCCAAATCTTTCCACTTTACTTCTCTTTTATCTAGCAGTTTACTATGAGCAGTTGGAAGCAACAGCAGCCCAAGCTTTGATGCTTAGAAATTTCTTCCATAGGGGAAAATGGGTAAGGAGGGGAGGAAGGAGGAGGATGGTGTGCTCCCACCTAATGGGTATAATGTAAGGGTATACGGTACACCTTCTGAGTGTGGGGCACAACTACAGCAGGGATTTTACCTGAGACATGAAAAGATTGTAATATAATCATTTGTACCTTCACATTAATCTGAAATTTGAAAAAAAAAATGAAATTTCTTCCACCAGATATGATGTTCCGGGGGGGCAAGATGGTGGACTAGAAGCAACTTGCATTCACTGTTTTCAAGGAGAGGATCAAAGGTTGCAGGCAGAGGTTCACCTGTAGATGGACCAACTTGGAGAGAGCATCATGAATCATCAGAAAAGTGATCAAAGACACCCAAATTTGGGGAGAAAAAAGTGAAGTGATCTGTTGGGCAAGAATGGAAGGTAGCTGGGGGAAGTGTTCATATGTGGAGAAGGATTAAGGGAATGATCCCTAGGGTTCTGCACTTTCCCAGTGGACAAAGCAATCTGAACTGTGGTGGCTTCCCCACCACAGCAGGCCTCCAAATTGATCAGGGAGCTCCTTGGAGACTATGCAACCTCAGAGCAGGCACCTCAGCAGCCCCTCAGCATCTGCCACTGAGATCTTGCCAACTCATTAGTGCTGCCTATGCCACCTGAGTAGTACCACAGCAGCTGCTACAGTTGGACATGGGCTTAGAGAAAGCCCCATTCACCATGACTCCCTGGGGAGTTCTATATATCTCTTAAATCCCACCAGCTGTGGATTTCCTATTTGCTATGGCCCAAGAAGCCACTCAGCTACTTGCTACAGTTCTGCAACCTTCCCAGGCACTAGCCAAGATGGCCAACCTGTCCAGGTACCCTCCATTGTCCCACATCTCATACAGGCACTTGGCAAGGTTCAGAAGTCTGTTCTGGGTACCTGCCCAATTTCAGTGACCCAACCCACTGCCAGCTGCAGTCCTGTGACATGCCCAGGCATCCACAAAGGCCCCTTAACCTGTCCCACAATCAGTTGCAGTCCTGTGACACACCCAGACACCTGCAAAGATCCCATGACCCACCCTACCCCAACCAACTGCAGTTCTGCTGTGTGCCCAGGTGCCTTCCAATGTCTCACAACCCAGCCAGTCATTGGCTGCAGTCCAGTGACATGCTTAGGTGCCCTCCAATGTCTGGCAATGTACCAGGCACTGGAAAAGGTCACACCTTTTACACCTTTTTACACACCTGCCTCTGTAAAAGGGAATTGCCCACCTCCTACTGAAGCTTTCCACAGAAGCCTGGGGACCAACCCACCAATTATAACAAATATCTCCATTATAAGTTTGAACTGTGACAACTACAGGGGACGAACTGTGCAGGAGAACTGCTTAATTACAGGTCTCAGTGCATCCACTAATCTCCACCTAGGTTATTCATCCTGAGTAGATCACAAAAATGCTGTCTAAGGATTTCTGCTCTTTTTCACTAAGTAAGAAATTTCATTGAAAAGGAGACAGGTGCTCTGAGATGAGAGAACAGTTTTAAATGAGATGAAATCAGCACAATGATTCTGGCAACATGATAAAACATACTAGTTCCATGCCCCCAAAGATCACAAAAGATCCACAGCAATGGACTACAACTAAAAGTAAATTGCTGAAATGTTCCAAGTGGATTCAGAATATGGATGGCAAACAAGATGTCTAAATTGAAGGGAAAGTTGCTAAACAACACAAACCAAAAAAAAAAAAAAAAAAAAATTCAGGCATGAATGAAAATATGGTAAACTCACTAAAGATATGGAAAACATAAGAAAAGATATTACAGAGCTTAAAGAAGTAAGTCAGTTAGGGAATTAGAAAACAAATTAGACCAAGCATAAGAATCTCAGAGCTTGATGACAAGGCTTTCAAACTAACCCATTGAGTCACATACACAGAAAAAAAGATATTCAGCATACTTTCATGATTAGAACACTTAAGAAACTAGGCTTAGATGAGTTGTTTCTTAAACTGACAGAAGCCATCTACAGCAAAGCCACAGCCATTATAATTTTAAATGGAGTAAAACTGAAAACATTTCCACTCAGCTTTGTACTAGACAAGAATGCACATTGTCACCACTGCTGTTCAACATAGTAATGGAAGTCCTAGCCATCACAATCAGGCAAGAGAAAGGGGTCAAGGATATTCAAATGGGGTCAAAAGAGGTCAAACTCTCATTCTTTGTGGATGATACGATCTTATACCTGGAAAACTCCAGGGACTCAATGACAAAACTCTTAGAAGTGATCAAGGAATATAGCAGTGTCTCAGGATACAAAATCAGTACACAAAAAACAGTAGCTTTTATGTATGCCAACAATAGTCAAGCTGAAAATATAGTCAAGGACTCTATTCCTTGTACAGTAGTGCCAAAGAAGATGAAATACCTGGGAATTTATCTAACAAAGGACATGAAATATCTCTATAATGAGAATTATGAAACCCTGAGAAAAGAAATAGCTAAAGATGTTAACAAATGGAAAAACATTCTATGCTTGTGGTTGGGAAGAATCAATATTGTTAAAATGTACATATTACCCAAAGCAATCTACAGATTTAATGCAATCCCTATTAAAGCACCAATGTCATACTTTAAAGAACTTGAAAAAATAGTACTTCATTTTATATGAAATCAGACAAAAATCTCAAATAGCCAAAACAATACTTAAAAATAAAAACAAATCAGGGGGCATCACATTACCAGACTTCAGGTTATACTAAAAATCTATACTGATCAAAACAGCCTAGTACTGGCACAAAAATAGAGATGTAGATATGTGAAGCAGAATAAAGAATACAGAGATGAGCACAACCATATATCATCATTTGATCTTTGATAAGCCTAATAAAAACACACATTGGGGAAAAGATTCCCTATTTAACAAATGGTGCTGGGGGAACTGGCTAGCGACCTGTAGAAGACTGAAACTGGACCCTGAACTTTTGCCACTAACAAAAATTGATTCTCACTTAGATAAAAGATTTAAATTTAAGACATGAGACTATAAAAATACTAGAAGTGTGTGCAGAGAAATGCTTAAAGATATTGGCCTGGGAAAATATTTTATGACGAGGACCCCCTGGCAATTGAAACAACACAAAAAATATATTCCTGGGATCTGATCAAGCTAAAAAACTTCTGCACAGCTAAGGGCACTTCAAGTAAAGCAAAAGACAACCTTCAGCATGGGAGAATATTTTTGTTGGTTATTATTCTGACAGAAGTCTGACAACTAGAATCTATAGAGACCTCAAATTAATCAATAAGAAAAGAATAAACAGCCCCATTTCTTCATGGGCAAGAGACTTCTACAGAAACTTCTCTGAAGATGACAAGCTAATGGCCAACAAACAAATGAAAAGTATTTGTAATCTTTAATCATCAGAGAAATGCAACTCAAAACCACTTTGAGATATCACCTAATTCCAATAAGATTATCCCACATCACAAATCCCCAAACTGCAGATGTTGGTGTGTATGTGGAGAGAAGGGAACACTTCTACACTGCTAGTAATAGAAACTTTTTGGAAAGAAGTATAGAGAATTCTGAAGGAACTAAAATTTGACCTAGCATTTGATCCTGCAATTGCATTACAAGTATCTTCCCAGAAGAAATCATTTTACAACAAAGACTTTTGCACCACAATGTCCATTGAAGCCCCATTCATAATTGCCAAGTCAGGGAAGCATCTTAAATGCCCAACAACCCATGAATAGAGTAACAAATTGTGGTATATGTATACCATAGACTACTATGGAGCCATAAAAAAGATGGAGGCTTTACATCTTTTATGTGTACCTGGATGGAGTTGGAACATATTCTTTTTAGTAAAGTGTCTCAAAAATGGGGGGAAAAGTGTCCAATGTACTCAATACGATTACGAAACCAATATATAATTACTTAACACATACATGTGAATGATAAAACACAAATATAGTCCAGAAAGAAGTACGGGAGAGGAGAGAGAGGGGAGGGGATAAAGGGAGAGTATTTGATGGGATCTCACCTAATGTGCACAATGCAAGGATACATTTCAAAACAACTAAGAGTATATTATAAATGTCTTACCACAAAAAATAAGTAAGTGAGGTGATGGTTATGTTAATCAGTTTGATTTAAGCATTCCACATTGTATATCAGATCAACACATTTACCCCATAGATTAATATAGTTATGATTTAAATAAAAATTAAGTTAAAAAAAATTAACAATCACTCAGAGAAAGATGGGACTACATGAAATAAGCCAACATACAAATTACAAATATGTCAGAGGAAGTAGAACAAAAGGAAGAAAGCCTGGAAAAATTACTCAAGGTAATTATTGGGGAGAGCTTCTCCTTATATCATCACATGCTGTATATCTGAGTACCAGATGGTCATTGAACATCAGGAAGATTCATAGCAATAGGGCATCACCAAGTCACATAGTCTTCTACCTGACCAAAGTGAAAATTAAGGAGAAAATTCCACAAACTTCAAGACAAAATCAACAACCAACCTATAAAGGAAAATCATCAGCTAACAGTAGTGACCTTACAACAACCAGTGTAAAAATATCCCAAAGAGCTCACAACCTTTATGAAATAATACCATGCAAAGGAAAACAAAATAACTAGACATCATCCATCATAATGAACAGAACAACATCCAACATATCAATACTAACACTTAATATGAACATATTTAATGTTCTACTCAAAAAGCATAGACCCGCTGGATGCATGAAAAAAAACAACTGAAGTATTTGCTGTCTCCAAGAAACACATCTAACCCACAAGGAATCACACATACTCAAAGTGAAGGTATGGAAAAAATACTATGCCAATGAAAACCAAACTTGAGCAAGTGTAGCCATTTTCAAGTCAGAAAAAACAGAAATTAAATCAATAATAGTTTACCAAGAAAAGAGAGAGAGAGACGAATATGTCCATTACATAATGATAAAGTGACAAGTTCAACAAGATACATAAGAATCCCACATCAGCTTCCAGATTCATAAAGTGAATCCTACTAGATCAAAGAAAGAAAGAAAGAAAATCCTACTAGAGCAAAGAAACAAAGAGTAGCAACATAACTGGTAGAGAATTCAACACCACAATGGTAGAACTCTCTGATCATTGAGGCAGAAAATGAATATAGAAATAGTGGACTGAAATAGGTCTCTAGAACTAAGGACCAAACATTTACACAGTATTCTATCGCAAAACTATATTCTTCTTATCAGCACTTAGAACACTTTCCAAGAATGATCATACCTGCAGCCATAAAACAAGTCTCAGCTAATTCAAAAAAATAAAAATCGTATCATTTTTGTTGTCAGACCACAGTAGAATAAAACTGTAAGTCAAATTAAAGAGAAATGCTCAATTCTACACAAAGTCATGGAATTCAAATAAGCTGCTTCTGAGTAATACTTAGATTAAAATGGAAATAAGATGGAAATTAAAAGATTCTTCAAACTGAATGACAGAGAGACACAAGCTTTCAAATTCTGTCTAAGGAGAAATTTTATATCCTTAAATGCATATATAAAAGACAGGAATATCAAAAAATTATCAACCTAATGTCACTTCTCAAGGAAATAGAAAAAGAACAATCCAAACCCAAAGTCAATTATCCTAAGTGAAGTATTTAAAGAAGGGAAAAAGAAGTACCACATGTACTCACTATTAAAATGGAACTAACTGAAGAGCATCCAAGTTCTTAGAGGGCAATAAAACTGAACAGAAATCAAGCAGTGGTAGGGGGAGTGGAGGAGAAGGGCAACAACCTACCTCACAGGTACCCTGAACATGATCTGAATGATGAGCACATTTATAACTATGACTCAAGAATGATAAAAGTGATCCAGGCAACCAAAAATATTATTAGCCCTGTAAAACTTTTAAATAAAAGAAAATGTGATTATATGTATGTGTGTATATGTACACATATATATACACACACCATGGAATATTACTCTACCATAGAATGGAATGAAATAGTTATTTGCAACAACTTGAAGTTGAGACTGTTATCCTTAGTGATGTATCTCAGAAATGGAAAACTAAGCACTATGTGTTCTCTGTAATAAGTGAAAATAAATAGATGAGTACACAATGGTACAAAGCAATATAAAGGACATGGGAAACCAAGAGGAAAGGGTAGTAGGAAAGCAGTTTGTTAAAAACTTACCTATTAGGTACAGTAAATGCTATTCTTAACCATTATATAAGGTGTCCATGTAACAAAAACATTTGTACTCCTTTAGTATCTTAAATTTTAAAAAAGCCAAAACCATCCAGGTATTCTATTCTGTTACCCTTAAGTTAACCCTCTACAAAGCCCTAGGACATATATGTTGCCAAGTTATTTTTTATAGTATAAAAGGGATCACCATTTTTTTTCCGTGCCCAATAAATTCCTCATATCTATCTGAAACTTCATTGGAATGGCCTTTACTGCCCATATTTCTATGCACGTTTTTTTTTAATTTTTTCATTAAATCATAGTTGTGTACATTAATGCATTTATGGGGTACAATGTGCTGGTTTTATATACAATCTAAAATATTTTCTTTTCTTTAATTTTTATTAAATCATAGCTGTGTACATTAGTGCAATCATGGGGCACAATGTGCTGACTTCATATACAATCTGAAATATTTTCATCAAACTGTTCAACATAGCCTTCAGGGCATTTTCTTAATTAGTATGTGAAGACATTTGTATTCTGTATTTAGTAAGTTTCAC
>CAUYRH010178692.1:0-11497 GCA_963574655.1 Perodicticus potto
CTGCCATTTGATCCTACAATTCTTCTACTAGGTATATATCCAGAAGACCAAAAATTCACATTATAACAAAGTATGTACCAGAATGTTTATTGCAGCCCAATTCATAATTGCTAAGTCATGGAAGAAGCCCAAGTGCCCATCAACCCATGAATGGATCAATAAATTGTGGTATATGTACACCCTGGAATATTATGCAGCCTTAAAAAAAGATGGAGCCTTCATGTCTGACATGTTTACATGGATGGAGCTGGAATATATTCTTCTTAGCAAAGTATCTCAAGAATGGAAGAAAAATCCAATGTACTCAGTCTTACTATGAAACCAATTTATAGCTTTCTTATGAAAGCTATAACCCAATTATAGCCCAAGAAGAAGGGGAAATAGGAGAAGGAGGGGAGGGGAGGGGGGAGAATGGGTGGAGGGAAAGTAATTGGTGGGACCACACCTATGGTGCATCTTACAAGGGTACATGTGAAATTTACTAGGTATAGAATATAAATGTCCTAACACAATAACTAAGAAAATGCTGTGAAGGGTATGTTAACTAGTTTGATGAAAACATTTCAAATTGTATATAAAACCACCACATTGTACCCCATGATGGCATTCATGTAAACAGCTATGATTTAATATAAAAGAAAAAAAGAAATATGTTCATGTTGTTCACTTAATTTTAATGGGGTTATTTGTTTTATTCTTTGTTTGTTGTAGATTCTAGTTAATTAACTCTTTGTCAGATGTATATTTTGTGAATATTTTCTACCATTCTGCACGTTGTCTTTTTATTCTGTTGATTATTTTCTTTGATATATAGAAATTTTTTAGTTTAATTAAATTCTATTTATTTTTGTTATTGTTGTATTTAGTTTAATTAAGTTCCATTTATTTTTGTTATTGTTGTATTTGCATTTGGGGCCTTAATAATAAATTCTTTGCCTAGGCCAATTTCCAGAAGAGTTTTTCCTATGTTTTCTTCAGAATAATCTTTTAAAGAAATTTTGATGGAAATATATAGTGATGTGCTTAATAATAATGGTCAATTATTGCCTCATGCTACTTACAATTCTAACTTTGAACCAAAGCACCAAATAATAGAGTTGAAAATATAAAACTCTATGATAAAACACAGGAGAAAATCTTATTGACCATAGTTTGGCAAATATTTCTTAAATGTGACTCAAAGGCATGAAGTAGAAAAGAAAAGTCTCAATAATGTAGATTATATGAGAACTAAAAAGTTTGATCTTGAAAAGAGACCATTAATCTAAAGCTAAGCTACTGTCAAAAATTTTTAAATCATATCTAATAAATATTTTTACCTAGAATATTTTAAAAACAATAAAACTCAAAATTATATAAAGACAGTCTAACAATATGAGTAAAATGTTGAAATAGACACTTTGGCACAGACTATAAAAAGTTCAATAAGTTAATAAAAAGATGCTCAATATGCTTAGCCTTATGGGAAATGCCAACTAAACTACAATCATTATCCCTACACACTAACTAGAATGGTAACAATTGTAAGGGTTGACCACATCAAGTTAGGGGGAGGATGTGGAGGAACTATAATTCTTACATGCTGCTGGGGTAAATATTAAATGGTATAACACAATAATCTTGGAAATGTTTGGCGGTTTCTTAAAACACATAATGTACACTTATGATGAAATCCAGCCATTCCACTGTTAAGTATTTATTTAAGAGAAATGAAAGCATATGTCAACCTAAAGACTTCTATATAAATTTCCATATATCCCAAAACTGTGAAGAAAACAAAATTTGTATAAAGAGTAGAATTTATAAATTAAATAATATGTCCATAAATGGAATACCATTATGCAATAAAAACCTAATATATTAACCCTCATATTAATCCAAAATAAATAAAAAATAAACTATTGATACATTTATTAACCTTAAATAATCATATTTAGTAAAAGAAGCCATTCATCAAAGAACTCATACTGTATTATAGGAAAAGTAATTTAATACATAGTGACAAAAAGCAAATCAGTGATCATCTAGGAACAGTGAATTACTGTGAAAGAAGGAATTATTACAAATAGGCATGTATGGATATCTTCATGATTTTGAGTACATGTAATGGAACCTCCATTAGACTATCAGTATCTTTCTCTGTGGAAACCTTGCAGGCCAGGAGAGAATGTTCATGATATACTGAAGTGCTGAAAGAAAAAAAAAAAAAAAAAAAAACCTGATAGTCAAGAATACTATACCCAGCTAAGCTATCTTTCAGAAATTGAGAAATAAAATCTTTCACAAATAAGCAAAAGATGAGGAAACTCATCACAGCTAGAACTTCCTTATAAGTAATGCTCAAGGTAGTTCTTTAAGTGGAAACAAAAGGATAGTAATTACTATCATGAATATATATGAAAAAGAATACAACTCATTAAGGTAAGTATATAGTCAAATCCAGGATATTCAAAAACTGTAATGTTGGCATGTAAATTATACATATTGCTAGTATTTGCTTAAAAGTCAAAGCATTCAAAGATAAAGCTACAATAAGTTGTTAAGGAACACACAATATAAAAAGATGTACATTGTAATATCAAAAACTTAAATTGTGAAGGTGTAAGGTTAAGACTAGGCAAGGTTGTCTAACCTGTGGTTCACATGCAAATGATTTGAGGATTGTTTTGCTTATTTGTGGTGGTGGATATCACAAAAGCATGGACTAACCTTTTCTTTGGCTCATAGGCTTTCATTAGTGTCTGTGTGTTTAATCTGTGGCCCAAGGTAACTCTTATTCTTCTAATGTGTGGCAGAAAAGTAAAAAGACTGGATACTTGTGGACTCTAGAGTGTTTGCATGTGACAGAAATTGTTATCATCTTAAAATAGTAGATTATAAGTATACAATGTTTTATGTAAACATCATGGCAGCCACAAAACAAAACACTACAGCAAATATACAAATGATAAAGAAAAAGAAATCAAAGCTTAGGAGTACAGAAAATTATCAATCACAGAAGTAGACAACAAGAGAAGAAAGGAAAAAAGGATCTACAAAACAATCATAAAATAACAAAAGGCAGTAGTAAGTCCTTATCTATCAATAATAACCTACAATGTAAAAGGATTTAACTCAGATCAAAGCATAGAGTGACTGAATTGATTAAAAAATCAAGATTCAACCAACATCTGCCTACAAAAGATCTGCTTACGCGTTAAGGATCTACAGAGACTAAAAGTGAAAAAAATGGAAGAAAATATTCCATGCAAGCATGCCAGAAGAGAACAGGATGACTTTACTCATACCTGATAAAGTAGACGTCACATCAAAAATTGTTGAAAGAGAACAAAAAAGGTTATTATTTAACGATGAAAGGGTTAATTCATCAAGAGAAAATAATCATTGTAAATATACATGGATCCAGCACAGAAACACCTAAAATATTATACATAAGATAATTACTAATGGACGTGAAAGGGAAATGGATAGCAATACAATAATATAATAATAGTAGTAATAATTAATATCCCACTTTTAGCAATGGATAAATCAAACAGACAGAATTTCCCTTTTGACCAAATGGACCTAACAAACATGAATAGTACTTCACAGCCAATGGAAACAGAATACACATTTTTCTCTAATGCACATGGAACATTCTCCAGGGTAGAGGACATAGTAGGCTCTAAGACCAGCCTTAAGAAGACTGAAATCATATCTAATATTGCTTCACACAATGATGGTAAAACTAGAAGTCAATAACAGGAGGAATCTTAGAAAATTCACAAATATGTGAAAATTAAACAACTTGCTCCTGAACAACCCATGGGATAATGAAGAAATTAAAAGGTAACTTAAAAAAATATCTTGTGGTAAATGACAATGGAAATACAGTGTACCAAAGCTACAGGGTACAGCAAAAGCAGCTCTCAAAGGGTAATTATAGCAAAAAACTCTTATGTTAAAAAAGAAGAAAGACCTCAAATAAATATTATGAAATTACATACTAAGGAACTGGAAATAAAAAATAAACCCAAAATTGGCAGAAAGAAAGAAATTAAGTAAAAAAAAAGAAGATAAACGATCAGAAATAAATAGAGAACAAGAACAACTACAACAAAACAATAGAAACAATAAAACTAAGGAGTTTGTTTTTAAAAATATATACAATTTTTTTTTCTTCTAGTAAATGTCTAGTAATGGGATTGTGGGAACAAATGGAAGGTCTATTTTGAATTTTCTGAGGATTCTCCATACTTATTTCCAAAGTGGCTGTATTAGTTTACAGTCCCACCAACAGTGTATATGTGTTCTTTTCTCTACACATCCATGCCAGCATCTGCAGCTTTGGAACTTTGTGATATGGGCTGATGGCACACCTCCTGGGTGCAGGACACAACTACAATAGGAACTTTATCTAACAAATGCAAACATTCTAACCTAATTGTTTGTACCTTCATATTAATCTGAAATTTTAAAAAGAGAAAAATATAAAAATTGACAAACCCTTAGCTATTCTATTTGAAAAGAGAGAAAACTTAAATTAAAACAACTGAAAGTGAAGAAATTACAACAGATACCACAGAAATAAAAAAAAAAAAGATTATAAGGAAATATTACAAACAATTATATGACAACAAATTTAATAATCTAGAGGAAATGGATAAGTTCCTAGGAAAAGTACCACTTACTAAGATTGGGTCAAGAAGAAATAGAAAGCCTGAAAAGACCAATAACAAAGAGATTGTCAAGTATTGAACACAAATGTCTTAACACTGTGATTAAGTAAATGAGGTGAAAGCTATGTTAATTAGTAGGATGTAAGCACTCCAACTTGTACAAATAAACAACACATTGAATCTCACAAAGGCATAAATGTATTCATGATCTATGTAATATGACTTAATAAAAAAAAAGATTGAAAAGGCAATCAAAAACCTCTCCACCCTAATATATCTAGGACCAGAGGGTTTTATGTCTGAATGCTACGAAACATTCAAAAAGAATTAACACTAATTCTTCTAAAACACTTCCACACACTAGAACTAGAGGGATTCAAACACATATTTGTAGGCTAATATTACCTTATATGAAAGGTAGATAAAGACACTACAAGAAAAGAACCTATAGACCAAAAACTCTGATGAACAATGTTGCAAAAATCCTCAATAAAATACTAGCAAAATAAATCCAACAACACATCAAAAAGATCATGCATGTAGTGAACTGGCATGTAAGGTGAGTTTAACATACACAAATCAATAAATATGATAAATAATATTAACCAAATGAAATAAAAATACACATGATCATATCAATTGATATGAAAGAAGCATTTGAAAAATTCTAACATTCTTTTTTGATAAAAGTCTCAACAGTTTAGATACACAAAGAAAGTTATTCAATATAAAAAAGGCTATTTATGAAAAACTCACTGCTAACGTTATTCTTTAATGAGGAAAAACAGAAAGCTTTCCCAGTAAGATTAAGTACAGGCAAGAATGTCCACTCTCACAACTTCTGTCCAACATAGTACTGGAAGTACTAGCAAGAGCAATCAGACAAGAAATAAAATCCACCCAAATCATGAAAGAAAAGAAGTAAATTTATATCTATTTGTAGATGATATGATCCTATATGGAACAAACCCCAAAGATTCAACCAGAAAAACTGTTAGATATAATAAATGAATTAAATAAAGTTACAGGATACAAAAATTAGTAGCATTTTAATATAAAAATTACAATCTAACTGAAAAAGACATTTTAAAATCCCATTTAAAACACATCCCCCCAAATCAAATGAGTAGAAATAAATTTAACCAGGAAGGTTTTTATTGAAAACAATAAAAATATTGGTGAAAGAAATTGAAGAAGACAAAAATAAGTGGAAACACATCCTATTGCCATTTATTAGAAGCATTGATATTGTTAATATGAATGACTACATGCCAAAAAAATTGAAAACCTAGAGAAGATGTGTAAATTACTGGACAATTACAACCTATAAAGACTGAACCATGAAGAAATGGAAAACCAGAACAGATCAACAACAAGTAATAAGAACAAAGAAGTATTAAAAAGTCTACAAAATGCCAAGGACCTTATGGTTTTATTGCTAAATTTTGCCAAACATTTAGAAAATATCTAATACAAATTCTACTCAGACCTCAAAAATTGAAGCAGAAGGAATACTTTCAAACTCATTATAAGAGGTTAGCATTACCTTGGTAATGTAGACAAAGACACAACAAAAATAGAAAACTACAGGCTAATACCCAGGTGAACACAGATGCAAAAATTTTGAAGAAAATATTAGCAAATTTGATTAAAAAAAACATTAAAAAGATCATTCATTATGATCAAGTGAGATTCATGTTAGAGATGCAAGGATGTTTCAGTATGTCTAAATAAATAAACGTGATACATCACATCAACAGATTAAAAATAAAAACCATACGATTATTTCAATAAATGCTAAAAAGCTTTTGATAAAATCAACTTCCCTTCATGATAAAAATTCTCAACAAATTTGTTATAAAAGTAACATATCTAAAAAAAATAAAGTCTACATGAGACAATCCCACAGCTAATACACACTAACTGGGGAAAATTGAAAGACTTTCCACTAATATCTGGATAAAGACAAGGATGTCTATTTTCACTACTTTTATTCAACATATTTCTAGAAGTCCTAGCCAGAGTGAATACTTAAGATAAGAAAATAAAGGACACCCAAGTTGGAAAAGAAGAAGTCAAATTATTCTTGTTTGCAGATGATATGAATTTATACTTAGAAGAACTTAAGGACTAAACCAAAAAACTCTTAGAATGAATAATTAAATACAGTAAGTCACAGGATACAAAATTAATGTACAAAAAATCTGAAAAATACCTAGAAATAAATTTTTCCAAAGAAGTAGAAGATCTGCATAAGGAAAATTATCAAACCCTGATGCAAGAAATTGAAGAGGATACAAAAAATGGGAAGATATCTCATATTCATAGATCAGAAGAATTAATATTATTAAAATGTCCATACAACCCTAAGCTATCTACAGATTCAATGCAACCCCTCTCAAAATGCCAATGTTATTTTTCACAGAAATAGAATGAAACAACATTAATTTTTTTTTTTTTTTTTGAGACAGAGTCTCACTCTGTCGCCCTTGGTAGAGTGCTGTGGTGTCACAGCTCTCAGCAACTTCCAACTCCTGGGCTTAGGCGATTCTCTTGCCTTAGCCTCCCGAGTAGCTGGGACTATAGGCACCTGCCACAACGCCTGGCTATTATTTTTGTTGCAGTTTGGCTGGGGCTGGATTTGAACCCATCACCCTTGGCATATGGGGCCGGTGCCTTACCCACTGAACTACAGGTGCTGCCCCATCAACACTAAAATTTATGTGGAACTACAAAATACCACAAACAGGTAAAGCAATCTTGAGCAAAAACAACAAAGCTGGAAGCCTCACACTATCTGATTTCAAATTACACTGTAAAGCTATAGTAACTCAAACACCATGGCAATGACATAAACACAGACATGTGAACCAATGGAAAATATTAGAGAACTTTGAACTAAATCTGCATTTTCATCCAACTTATTTCAAGGAAAGCATCAAGAACATAAACTCAGGGGGTCAAGATGGCCGACTAGAATCAGCTTCCTACAGAGACTCCCATCCAGAAGGAGAGATAAAGGACAGAAGTTCCTCAAGAAAGCTGATGGTTTGGGTCTGAGCTAGAGAAGAAGATTGAGGCATGTACATCACCCCTGCAGAGGCAAGCTGCGACTCCAAGGAAACAAACTCTTGATACATAACCCATCGCCAAGCATACATGAGTCCCCTCCTCCATGAGAACAGCTCACAGTGAACTTTCTACAAACAAGTGAGCAGAGTTCACATTTCTTTTTTATATCCCATGGGAGAGAGCTGCTCTCTCTCCCAGAGAGATCTCATTTGTGAACCTAGGTATTCTCCCACCTGGCATAGAACTGAATATATTTATATTTGCAGTTCTGAACTCCCAGCGGACCCCTCCACCCCCACTCTGTGGTCTGGAACCCTGTCCCCTGTGGAGTCCAGATTCTTGGGCAATTTCTTCAGAGGTACAGGCACGGCCTGGGCTGCTACATGTCTGTGCTGAAACAGCTGCAAGGGCCATCAAGTGGGGACTACTGAGTGAGGGAGCCAAGTGGGACAGGGAAGAACGTGGCCCATGGCAGGGCACAGCAGTGGCAACAGGGTTCACACCCCGGGTCATATTTCCCATTTCTCTTGGCAAACAGAGGGAGCCTGGCCTCTACTACAGGGGCAGCCACAGGTGAAACAGAACTGGGACAAAAACATAGGCTCCATGAACTGGGGGTTTGCTTGTGGTGGTACCTGCCCAGGCAGGATGCAGCCGGTACTGAGACTAGAGTACACGTGCAGTGGCAGCACAGAGTCCCAGCTTTTGTTGACTCATAATACACCTGGCCCATGGTGAAGCATAGCCCAGACAGAGTTGCAAACACCACTAGAATACCAGTGGTGGCAGTGGCGCCAGCCTGGGTGGGGCTGGGACAGAGACACAGCCTCTCTGAGCCCTAATTTCATCCATCCCACCACAGAGTTCATGGGGTACAGAGACACAAATGCCCTGAGAATACACTCTGGCAGTGGCACCAGCCCAGGGAGGGGCTGGGACAGAGACACACCCTCTCTGTGCTCTAATTTCACCCAGCCCACCACAGGGTTCAACAGGGACAGAGACCCGGTGGTGGCACCAGCCCAGGGTGAGAAGCTGTTAAACACTGGAGGGAGCCAGGGAGCCAGACTTCAGACCCACGAGGTTGCTCTGGTGGCAGATTATTCTACAGAGCAGGCATTGATCTCCTTTGTCTCAGGCAAGCCCATATCTTTGTTGCTTCCTCCCACTGAAGGGAGCTAGGCTACAACCCTGGGGGGCTACCAGTGGCAGGTGAGGCTATGGAATAGGGCAGGGAAGGAGGCACCAATTCCTCTGGCCTGAGTCTTGGCCTGGGTGAATATTCCTGTTCTCTTGACCACCAGTGAGAGCCAACCTCCAACATGTTGGGTTTCTGGGTCCAAGCTGCCTGTGGAACCCTAATGTCAGGTTGCTGGTCACCAATCGAACTCTCACAGTTGAGCTGTGTTTTGTACTACCTGGGACAATTGCTTTTGGAACTATCAACTTGGGCAGTCCACCTGGTGAACATACAAGGTTGAACCAAGGTTGTGTTGAACTGGAAGGGACTGACTCCTCTTGTAATAGGTGCTAGGGAGGGGCGGGAGATCTCAGTTTCTTGTATATCCCCCTAGCTGAGATTGTATCCTTATCTTGTGACTCAATAGGATGGGATAGTGGTTGGCTGAGTACAAGTCAGAACCAGCTAGCCCTATCACAACAATTTGGTTCTCAGAGTCTCTAGCTGCAGGTCCGAAAGGGACTTTTGTAAAACTGTAAGGAAAAAGCCACAATCAGTAATCCCTGCTCTTTGGTAAAGGGCTAGTTAACTACTTTACTGGAACCCCTTATTGAATCACACCCTTCCAGTTGTTTTTTAAATTATTAAATCATAGCTGTGTACATTAATGCAGTCATGGGGTACAATGTGCTGGTTTTATATACAATTTGAAATATTTTCATCAAACTGGTTAACTTAGCATTCATGGCATTTTCTTGGTTATTGTGTTCAGACATTTATATTCTATATATAGTAAGATTCACCTGTACCCTTCTAAAATGCACCGTAGGTATGGACCCACCAATACCCAAAGCATGGGGAGAAACCAGAGGAGGAACTCTGGCAACATGAATAATCAGAGCAAAGAAACTCCCCCAAGGAATGACAAAAGGGATACTTCAGAAGATGTCATTCATAAACAAATGGCTGAAATGTAAGAAATAGAATTCAGAATATGGATGGCAAATAAGACGAATACATTGGGGGAAAAGATGGATATTGAAATCCAAAAAGTTGTACAAAAGTTGTCTCAAGAATTAAATGAATTCAAAGACAAATTTACCAAGGATATGGACATAATGAAAAAGCAGATAGCAGAGCTCAGTGAAATGAAAAAATTATTTGAGGAGCTCTGAAATTCAGTAGAATTCCTTAGTAAGAGAGTAGAGTAAGCAGAAGAAAGGATTTCTGAAACCGAAGACAAAGCTTTTGTCTCCATTTTCTTAAAGCTGCATAGTATTCCATGGTATACATGCTTTTGAACATGCCCAAACATTCAAAGAGGCAGACAGATGGAGAGCAAAAACTGATCTTTCCCTGAGAGAGATGTGGGACCACTCCAAAAGGTCAAAAATTCGTCTTATATGAATTCCTGAAGAAGAGGATGGTCCTAAAAGCACAGATACTTTACTCCAAGAGATTTTGGAGGAGAATTTCCCAAGCATTGCAAGGGATACTGAAATTTAGATAGCAGCAAACCCTAGCATGACTCAATTCAAATAAAGCATCTCCTAGGAACATTGTAATTAACTTCACCAAAGTTAAAACGAAGGGGAATATTCTGCAAGCAACCAGACATAAGAAAAGTATGGCATACAAAGGGAGAAATACCAGAATGACTGCTGATCTCTCAGCCGAAACTTTCCAAGCCAGAAGAAGTTGGTCTTCGACCTTCAATCTCCTAAAACAAAATAACTCCAAGCTCTGGATCCTATACCCAGCTAAACTAAGCTTCATCTATGAAGGAGAAATCAAATACTTTAATGACATACAGATGTTGATGAAACTTCTTATAACTAAACCAGCTGTCCAGGATACTCTAAGTCCCATCCTCCATAATGACCCGAAGAATGCTCCATGGACAAAGTAAACTCACCCAGAAATTTCTGAACAAAACCTACTTCCACAGTAGGCTAAGGACTAAAACTATACACTAGACATTTGAAAAACATGACACCCAAAACACTAGAATGCTTTTCAATTCTCTTAATTAATGTGAATGGCTTGAATTGCCCTCTAAAGAGGCATAGGTTGGCTGACTGGATACATAAACTCAGACCAGATAACTGTTTCATACAAGTATCTCACCTTACCTTAAAGGATAAAGATAGACTCAAGGTGAAGGGATGGACATCTATAATTCAGGCCAATGGAAATCAGAAAAAATCAGGTGTTGCAAATTTATTTGCAGATACAATAGGCTTTAAACCAGTAATGGTAAGGAAAGATAAGGATGGTCACTTCATATTTGTCAAGGGAAACACTCAACATGAAGAGATTTCAATTACTAACTTTTATGCACCCAACCAGAATGCCTCTCAATTTATAAAGGAGGCCCGAACAGACATGAAAAACTTGATATCTTCCAGCACTATAATAGTTGGAAATTTCAACACCCTTTGGCAGTGTTGGATAGATCCTCCAAGATTAAACTAAGTAAAGATATTTTGGACTTGAACCTGACCATAGAACAACTTGGCTTAACTGACATTTACAGAACATTTCATCCTAATAAAACTGAAAATACATTCTTCTCATCAGTCCA
>CAUYRH010178696.1:0-12520 GCA_963574655.1 Perodicticus potto
GACCGGTCTGGTAGAGTGATGCCTACAGATTTGTTTTTATTACTAAGAATTGTGTTGTCTGTATGTTTTTTTTTTTCTAGTTCCATATGAAATGAAGTTCTTTTATATGAAAACAGAGTTAAGTTCTTTAAGTTAAGTTCTCTATAAGTTCTTTTATATGGAACTCTTCTTTTAAGTTCTTCAAAGTAAGTGGTTTGTATTTTAGTGTGGATTGCATTAAATCTGTAGATTGCTTAGGGTAGTATAGACATCTTAACAATGTTGATTCTTCCCAGCTAAAAGCATGGTATGTTCTTCCATTCATTAAAGTCTTCTGCTAATTCTTTTCCTACGGTTTCATGGTTCTATTTATAGATATCCTTCACATCCTTTGTTAGGTATATTCCCAGATATTTCATTTTCTTTGAAGCTACTGTTAAGAGTATTGTGTCCTTGACTTGCTTCTCAGCTTTATTGTATTAGTGTATACAAAGGCTACTGATTTTTTGAACATTGATTTTATGCCCTGAGATATTACTGTAGTTTTTGATCACTTCCAGAAGACTTTTGGTTGAGTCTCTGAGGTTTTCTAAGTACAACATCATATCATTAGCAAACAGTAAGAGTTTGACCCCCTCTTCCCCATTTGAATGCCCTTAATATCATTCTCTTTCCTGAATGCATTGGTTATGATTTCTACAACTATGTTGAATACTAGTGGTAATAGTGGACATCTTTGTCTGGTTCCAGTTCTAAGTGGAAATGCTTTCAATTTTACTTCATTCTGTATGATATTGACTGTGGATTTGTCATAGATGGCTTCTATCAGTTTAAAAAATGTCCCGTCTATGCCTAATTTCTTTTTTTTTTCTTTTTCTTTCTTTCTTTTTTTTTTTTTAGGGAGAGAGTCTCACTTTGTTGCCCTGGGTAGAGTGCCATACCATCACACAGCTCACAGCAACCTCCAACTCATGGGCTTAGGCGATTCTCTTGCCTCAGCCTCCCAAGTAGCTGGGACTACAGGCGCCTGCCACAACGCCTGGCTATTTTTTTGTTGCAGTTTGTCTGGGGCCGGGTTCGAACCCACCACCCTCGGTATATGGGGCTGGCACCTTACCGACTGAGCCACAGGCGCCGCCCGATGCCTAATTTCTTAAGTGTTCTTATCAAAAAAGGATACTAAATTTTGCCAAATTCTTTTTCTGTATCTATTTAAAAGATTATATGGTCTTTGATTTGCATATGTTCAACCAGCCTTGCATCCCTGGAATAAAGCCCGATTGATCATTATATATAATTTTTTTCATATGCTGCTGTATTCTATTTCCTAGAATTTTATTGAGTATTTTTGCATTAATATTTATTAGTGAGATTGGTCTGTAGTTTTCCTTTTTATTGGGTCCTTTCCTGATTTTGGTATTGGGGTGATGTTTGCTTCATAGAACGTGCTGGGAGGGTTTCCTTCTTCTCAATGTTTTGGAATAGGTTCTGCAGTATGGGTACAAGCTCTTCTCTGAAAGTTTGATAGAATTCTAGTGTGAAGCCATCTGGTCCAGGGAATATTTTTGTTGGAAGATTTTTTATTGTTTCTTAAATTTTGGTGCTTGAAATTGGTCTGTTTAAGAAATCCACTTCTTCCTGGTTAATTCTAGGGAGATGATGTGATTCTAGGTATTGGTATATTTCCTCCACATTGTCAAATTTCTGGGCATAGTTTCTTGTAGTCGTCAGAGGTAATCTCTTGTATTGCTGTGGCATCTGTTGTTATTTCCCCTTTTTGTTTCTGATTGAGGTTATTAGAGAGTTTACTTTTCTGTTTGTAGTTACTCTTGCCAAAGGTTTATCAATTTTGCTTATATTTTCAAAGAACAAACTTTTTGTTTCATTAGTTTTCAATTTCATTTATTTTTTATTTAATTTTGGTTATTTATTTTCTTCTGCTAGATTTGGGATTAGATTGCTCTTCCTTTTCAAGTTCCTTGATGTGATGCATTAGGTTGTTTATGTGAGCTCTTTCTGTTTTTAGGATATAGGCAGCTAATGTGATAAATTTCCTTCCTAGGACTCTTTTGGCAATATCCCACAGGTTTTGGTAGACTGTGACTTCATTGTCATTATGTTCAAGGAATCTAATGATTTCCTTGACATAGCTGTCATTCAGCATAAGTTTGTTTAGTTTCCATGACTTTGTGTGTGGATGAAGGCTTTTGTTGAAGTTGAGTTCTACCTTTATTCCTTGTGAAAAAGCACAAGGTATAATTTCAATTCTTTTAATTTTGTTGAGGTTTGATTTGTGTCCTGTGATGTGATCGATTTTGGAGTATGATCCATGAGCTGATGAGAAAAATTTATACTCATTAGCTTTTGTGTTGTTTGCTTTGTATCTGTCTATTAAGACCAATTGTTCTAGGGTTTCATTTAAGTCTCTTGTTGCTTCATTTAGTTTCTGTTTAGAGGATCTGTCCTGTTCTGCCAGAGAGGTGTTGAAATCCCAAAATATTATGGTGTTGTAGGATATCATATTGTTCAGACCAATTAGGATTTGTTTTATAAATCTGAGAGCATTTAAATTGGGTGCATATACATTTAGAATTGAAATGTCCTCTTGTTGTATTATCCCCTTGACTAGTATAAAGTGACCATCTTTGTCTTTCTTTACATTTGATTCTTTGAATCCACTTGTATCTGAAAATAAAATTGCAATTCCTCCTTCTGGTTTCCATTTGCCTGAAATATTGTTTTTCAGTCATTAACCCTGAGTCTTACTTTGTCCTTAGAGGATAGATGTGCTTCCTCAAAACAACAGGACATAGTAGGCTTTTGCTTTTTGTTCAGCCAGGCAGCCTTTGCCTCTTCAGTGGGGAATTCAAACCATTCACATTTATTGAGAGAATTGATAAGTGGCATTCTACTCATCTTATTTTGCAAAGATTTATTGCTTAGTTTTATCCCTTGCACCACTGGGGAAGCTATGTTTTGTCCTTTAGTTTCTGGGTGTTTACTTTGCTGGTGGTCCATTGTCATGGTCACTGTAAATAATGGGTCTGACTACTGCCTGCAGAATTGGTCTTGTTTGGCAAATTTTCTCAATGTTTGCATGTCAGCAAAGGATTTGATTTCTCCATTGAATATGTAACTTAGTTTAGCAGGATATGAGATCCTGGACTGAAAATTGTTTTCTTTAAGAAGGTTGAAGATAAATGACCATTCTCTTCTGGCTTGAAATTTTTCAGCTGAAATGTTTGCTGTCACTCCAATGGATCTGCCCCTACAGGTCAGTTGGCACTTATTTCTGGCTGCTTGCAGAATTTTTTCTTTTGACTTGATTTTGGACAGTTTCATTGCAATATGTCTTAGAGAATCTCCATTTATGTCGTGACCACCTGGGGCTCTTTATCCCTTCAGAACAGTGGTTCTCAACCTTCCTAATGCTGTAGCCCTTTAATATAGTTCCTGTGGGTCGCAGCCCACAGGTTGAGAACCACTGCTCTAGAAGGAGTGTTTCAGAATTTTATTGCAACTTGGGAAATTTTCAGTTTTTACCTCCTCCAGTAGTGTTTCCCATCCTTTGGGATAGTCTTTCCCTTTAAGGATACCTCTCATTCCTATGTCAAATGCTTCCATAAAGTCCCATAATTCTCTGAGTGAATTTTCTGCTTTCTCTCTCTTCTTTTTTGCCTCTTTAACTACCTGAGTTAGCTCAAGAGTTTTATCCTCTAGCTCTGAGATTATTTCTTCTCCATGGTCTAATCTGTTATTGATACTTTCTATTGCATTTTTAGTTCCCTGATTGGATGATTCAATTCCTTAAGCTCTGCCATATTCTTTCTATATTCTTCATAGCTCTCATTGATTTTTTTCTAGTTCTATTTTTCCACTTTATCATCAATTCCCTTTATTGGCTTTGCCATCCATATTTTAAATTCCCTTTATTTCCTTTCAATTACTTCCTTATAGGTAGAATCCTCTCCAGTAGCTGCCTCATAGTCCCTTGGTGGGGGGGTGCTTTGTTTTTTTCACATTGCAAGAATTTTTCTGTGATTTCCTCCTCATGTGTGTTTTCTTCTTGTTCACTTCCTTCCCCTACTTTTTCCTTCTCACTACGTCTTTCACTTAAATTACCTTGTGCCAGAGCTTAGGTGTTGAAGTTGCCTTTTGGAATAATTGGATGCATATACATTTAGTATTGAAAGGAAGAGAAAGGTAAATCACAAGGAGGGAGAATGAAGAGAAAATGGAAAAATAAAAGAAGAGGGGGTGAAAGAAGAGAAAGAGAGCTATTGGAGAAATGGTGCTGTTCAGCAGGGTGCTATGGCCACACCCACAACTCTAGGACTTTGGGGGGTTTGGTTGGGCAAATCCCTTGAAGTCAAGAGTTCCTTACTAACTTGGGAAAAAGCAAGACCCCACCTCCATCAATGATGGAAAGAAAAAAAATTAAAAATTCAGCAGTATGTTGCAGTGGGGGCCTGCCATTGCTGTATTTCCAAAGGATAAGCAACAAGATCACTCTAGATGGTGAGCCCTTGATCTCCTTGAGCCAGACCAATTACATGACCTCCTACCCAGATCAATGCCATGACACCCCAGCACTCTGAGAAAAGAAAAAAATAATTAAAATCGATAAACTTCAAAATACAATTTTTTTTTATTTTTTAAATACAATTATGTAAGATAAAGATAAAAACAAACAAAAAATGGGATATTCATAGTATAATCAAAAATAAAAAGCCTAAGAATAAAATTATCAAAAGAAGTGCAGGGAGTGGAGCAATATGTCAGATGATAAATAGCTTCTTTGCAACCACATACGGTGAGATTGGGGAGAGAAGACTCCAGGCACCTCTGGCTTGTGGGCTCTGTCCAGAAACATCCCTTTGTGGATACAGGGAGGCATAGGGAGACTTCTGGGCCCCAGGGGGAGGATGAAAGTGGTGGAGAGGTGGCAAGTGTTTGCATTCAATCTGAGGCCATGGCAGCTACAGGAGCTGCAGCTACAGCAGCAGTGAGAGTTCAGACAGGGAAGCCCTTCCCTGCAGGTTGTTTTGTTTTTTTGGACTTGGGTACTTGGTTGATTTGGTTGAGATTTTCTAGTACTTGAGTACTTGGGACTTGGGAGATCTTGGTCTAGTAGGAAAGTGACTTTGAACAGTGCCCAGAGGCCAGGAATGGGGCACCTGGGCTAGAACAGAGCCTTCATTGTTTGGCTATGGGCCACACACAGCCATTGAGGGAGAGTTGCCCTGCAGGCTCTGCCCTCAGGGTCTCAGAGTGAAGCCCATGCTGGGAAGACCTTGGGCAAGTGAGCAAGTGACTTTGAACAGTGCCCAGAGGCCAGGACTGAGACACCAGGGAAGAGCATAGCTTTCACTGTTCAGCAGTATGAGAGCTGCCTTACAACCTCAGCCTACAGGGGCATAGAGGGAAGCTGATTCTGGCATGCCTGATAAGCAGGTAGCCACTTCGGGAGAGAGCCCAGAAACACATACTTTCCTGGGAAAGCCTCTGATTAGCCAAGTGTTGTGGTTTGGAAAGGTCAAGGCATCTCTATCAAGTGGGCTGAGGAGATATTCAGGCTCTCAATCCTGTGGGGTTTGAGGGCAAAGAAGTCAACAGAGACCTCCTGTCTCCATCTTATACAGCTGTATCAACATTGTGATTAGCATCTTCTACCCCAGAAGATCACCTGTTGCCCAGGCAATATTCAGCAAATATTTGTTTTTGTTTTTCTTTCTTTTTTTCAACTTTTTCCCCCTAGATTTTTCTTTTTCTTTTTTTTTCATTTATCTCATGTAAAAATAATTTTAATTGTTGCCTTCCTTAATAATAAGAACTTTATTTTTGCTAGGTTTTCTGCCCCTGTTATTTGTTTTATGCCCTAATTTTATCCTGTAAATTTTTTTGTTTGTTTTAGTTTGATTTATAGTATTTTTATTTTTCTTCTCTATTTGGAGGAGGTGGGGTGTGTCTTTTCAGGCTGGCAAAGAGCTGCAGATGTCAAGAGAATGACCAAAGCAAGCACCCTCAGGGATTTTAGGTGTGGGTCAAAGTACCCTACTGTACACTTCTATTACTCTGGTCTCTCTCTTTTTGTGCCTCTCTTCTTCTTGTCAATGTTCCCTTTTACTCCCCATTTCCTTTTTCCATTCTCTCTCTCTCTCTCTTTTTTTACCTTTTCTTCCTTCTTGCTCTTTACTGTTCTCTTCTCTTTGGTCTTATACCAAAAGGACACTTCAAAATCTTAGGCCAGAGGCATGGTAACTTAAAGAGCAAAAGGAAGTGAAAGGAAAAAGTAGGGCAAGGAAACAGACAAAAATAAAACACTACTGAGAAAGAAACAGCAGAAAAATTCTGGCAACATGGAAAACCAGAACAGAGCAACTCCCCCAAGGGATCATGAGGTAGCTATTGCAGAGGATTCCACTTACAAAGAAATGTTAGAAATGGCAGAAAGATAATTTAAAATATGGATGATAAAAACAATGAAGGAAATTGATGAGTGTAAAATAACCAAAGGAAATCCAAAAACAGAATCAAATAAGAGATGAACAATATGAAGAATCTACTAAGGATATCACAGAGCTTAAGGAATTAAACAGTCAGTTAGGAAGCTTAAAGATGCAGTAGAAAGTATCAATAACAGAGTAAAGCATGCAGAAGCAAGATCTCAGAAGTAGAGGACAAAGCTCTTGAGCTAACTCAGACAGTTAAAGAGTTAAAAAAAAAAAAAAAAAGTGGCACCTGTGGCTGAAAGGGGTTGGGCGCCAGCCCCATATACCAGAGGTGGCAGGTTCAAACCCAGTCCTGGCCAAAAACTGCAAAAAAACAAAAAAGAGAGAGAGAGAAAGCAGAACGGTCAATGACAGAATTATGGGGATTCATGAAGCATTCAAACATATAAGTTATAGGTATCCCAGAAGGGGAAGAAGAATGCCCCAGAGGAATGGAAGCCATACTAGAGAATATTATAAATGAAAAATTTCCAAATACCACCAAAGATTCTGACACACTCCTTTCAGAGGGATATCAGACCTCAAGTTGTCTCAACTCGAATAGAGCTTCTACAAGACACATTGTGATGAACCTGTCCAAATACAAGACAAAGGAAATGATTCTGCAAGCTGCAAGGAGTAATTACCAATTGACTTACTTTGGCAAATCCATCAGGGTGACTGCAGACTCCCCAAATAAAACATTTCAAGCCTGAAGACAATGGTCATCTACCTTTAATCTACTCAAACAAAACAATTTCCAGCCCAGGATTCTATATCCTACTAAGCTAAGCTTTAAAATTGATGGAGAGGCTTGGCGCCTGTGGCTCAACGGGCTAAGGGGCCAGCCATGTACACTTGAGCTGGCGGGTTCGAATCCAGCCCAGGCCCGCCAAACAACAATGACGGCTGCAACCAAAAAATGGCTGGGCGTTGTGGCAGGCGCCTGTAGTCCCAGTTGCTTGTGAGGCAGAGGCAGGAGACTCGCTTGAGCCCAGGAATAAGAGGTTGCTGTGAGCTGTGATGCCACAGCACTCTATCCAGGGTGACAGCTTGAGGCTCTGTCTCAAAAAAAAATTAAAAAATTAAAAAATAAAATTGATGGAGAAATCAAATCTTTTGCTGATATAAAAACATTGAGGACACATGCCACAAGGTCAGCTCCACAGGAAATACTTAGACATATTCTACACACTGACCATCATACTGGACCACCAGCAAACTAGAGACCCAAACTAAAGGACAAAAACCTGGCTTCCACAATGATGCAAAAAATAAAATAAGCAATGGACTTTCACAAAATAAGATGAATAGAATGCCACCACATTTATCAATTACCTCAATAAATGTTAACAGCTTGAATTCCCTACAAGAGGCATAGGCCAGCAGATTGGATAAAAAACAACAAAAACAGATGGGAGGGGCAAGATGGGTGACTGGAGCCAGCTTTCAACAGAAGGTCCCATCCAGAGGGAAGGATAATGACCAGACAGTACCCAATTAAGCTGAAGACTGGGAGCCAAGCTGAGAGAGAAGAGTGATAACTGAAGGTCACTTCTGCTGAGCCAAACTGTTACTCCAAGAAAACAAACTCCAGGTTTTCTACAGGTGAGTAGTGACCTGAGGACCTCCTGTCTCACCACAAGGGAGAGAGCTGTAGGAAATGGGTACTACTTCCCCAGAGGGACCCTGTAGTGACCCTGAGCACTCTCTTGCCAGGCAGGAAAATTGAACTAATGTTTTCCCTGCCATTCTGAACTTCCAGTCCACCCTTCCCCCTTGCCTAATGGTCCAGAAGCTTAACCCCTGTACAGACTGCTGGAGGAGGCTCATGAGTAGCATGCACCACCCTGCTGGACCAAGTGCCCCTTTCTCCACCCTGTCAAAGCCAGGTGCCTCGCCCTGCCAGAGCCATGTACTGTGTGCTCCGCCCAACCAGAGCCACTCTCTGCATATCCTGCCCTGCTGGAGACACACACTCCACCCTGCCAGAAGCCATGCTTCACCCTGCCAGATCTGTGTGCCCCATGCTCTGGCCTGCCAGAGCCTCCACACCACACCCCACCTAGCCAGAGCCACTTGCTGAGTACTCTGCCCTGCCAGAGCCACACATTACACTTCACCCTACCGGAGCCTGCGTGCTGTGCACTGCCCTCCCAGAGCCATGGGCAGAGGGCACACCTTGCTGAAGTCACCATCACCAGGCACCCTGCACTGCCAGAACCATGTGCAGTGTGCCACACCCTGCTGCTGGCTCCATGTGTCCAGTGCTCCCAGAGCTCTTCCTGCAGCCAACTCCCTGGCCATGGCAGTTGCCTGGGAGCTGCACAAGGACACTTCCCACAAAGATTCAGCAATAATAGAGTGCTCCAACTAGGGTCTAATCTTGGAGAGACACGTCCTCAACTCTGAGGACTGCCAGAGGAAACCAGACCTTGCTCTATAGGGATACTGGTGCTGCAAAGTGGCTGGGGCAAAGGTACAGTGGATGAGGGAGAAAAGCATTTGCTGACTTGTTATCCTCAGGATTAGACTGAGTTTAGGTGGACCACTCCCCAGTGGCTATTGAGTACCCAAGGCAGGCAGGTCTCAGCTCCCTCAGCCAGCTGGTGGCAGAGGGTACTGGCCAGGATGAGGGAACATTGACCTTCCTTTGACTCTGACAGGTGCAAAGCCCCGGCACATCTGCTTATTGGAGGGAGCAAGACCTCAGCCCTGTGGGGTCACCAGAGACTGGGCATGAAATAGGAGCAAAGAGGAGAAAGAGACACAGGTCCCTGGTCCAACTATGCTACTGGGCAGGCCTTTGTGACTCCACAGAACACTGGAGTGAGCCAAATTTGAGCAGCCAGTAGACCTCTATCATCTAGTTGCTGGAGACCTTTCTAACTCTCCCACTTGAGAGTTCATACTGACTAGGTCAATTGGTTTGGAACTCCTAACCTGGAACAATAACCCAAGGACCCTCTTGGGTGGTACCCTGATTGTGTGGCAATGGGAAGGGTTGATTTTCCTCATCCAGTTGGTGCCCGTAGGGGGGTGGGGTGTCTTAGTTGCTTGTATTTCTCCACAGCTGAGACTTCAACCCAGAGTCACTGATCCACTAGGATTGGACAAGGACCAGCTGAATACATGACAGAGCTACCTAACCCTACAACAACAAGCAGGTCTCCTCAGCCTCAGGTTATAATACTGTACGGGTCCTTTCCAATGCTGTAGGGGGAAAAGTTGCAGTCACCAGTCCCAGGTCCTTGACAAAGGGCTGGTTAACCACAAATACATGAGCTCCCAATCCAATTTCACCTTACCTGCCTGTCTAGCCAACCAGTGAAAAACAATCATTAGGTGGAATCAGCCAAAAAACTCTGGCAACATGAATAATCAAAGTAGGTCAACTTCCCCAAGAAACTATATGGCAGAAACACCACAAGATCTCATTCATAAACAAAAGGCAAAGATGTCATAAATTGAGTTTAGAATTGGATAACAAATAAGATCAACAGAATGGAGGTAAAGATGGAATATAATAGAATTGCAAGGGGTAATTCAAAAGATGTGTCAAGAATTCAACAAATTCAAAGACAAAATCACCACAGATTTTGACACATTGATGCAAGAACTTGCAGGCCTCAAAGCTCTGAGAAATACAGTAGAATCCCTCAGCAACAGAACTGAGCAGGCAGAAGAAAGGATCTCTGACATTAAATACAAAGCTTTTGAATGCTCCCAAACACTCAAAGAGGAAGAGAAGTGGAGAGTAAAAATGGATCATTCACTCAGAGAGCTCTGGTATAATTCAAAGAGATCTAATATTCGCCTTATAGGAATTCCTGAAGGTTACAAGGTTGTTTCAAAGGACACAGATGCTTTACTTCACAAAATAATCAAGGAGAACTTCCCAGACATGCCAAGTGATTCTGAAATTCAGATAGCAGACAGAACTCAACAGAAATAAAACATCTCACAGACACATTATAATTAGCTTTGCCAAAGTTAATATGAAGGAGAAAATTCTGCAAGCAGCCAGATGTAAGAAAACCATAAACTACAACAGGAAGAATATTAGAATGACTGCAGATCTCTCTGCTGAAAACTTTCAAGCTAGAAGATGATGGTCATCAACCTTTAATCTCCTTAAACAAAATAACTTTCAACCCAGGATTCTGTATCCAGCTAAACTGAGTTTCATCTATGAAGGAGAAATTAAATAATCCTTAACGACATGCACATGTTGAAGAAATTTTCTATAACTAAACCAGCTCTCCAGGATATTCTCAGACCTATCCTCCATAATGAACAGCACAATCCTCCACCACCAAAGTAAACTCACTCAGAAACTTTGATCAAATCCCAACTTCCACAGTGGCAAAAGGATTAAAAATGTCCATTGGACTTTTGAAAAACTCAATACCCAAAATACTACCAGGCCGATCAATACTCTAAATTAATGTGAATGGCCTAAATTGTCCTCTAAAGAGGCACAAGTTGGCTGACTGGATACAAAAACTCAGGCCATACATCTAGTGCATTCAAGAATATCACCTTACCTTAAAAGATAAACATAGACTCAGAGTGAAGGGATGGTCATCTATAATTTAGGCAAATGGAAATCAGAAAAAAGCAGATGTTGCAATTTTATTTGCAGATACAATAGGCTTTAAACCAACAAAAGTAAGGAAAGATAAGGATAGTCACTTCATATTTGTTAAGGGCAACACTCAACATGATGAGACTTCAATTATTAACATTTATGCACCCAACCAGAATGCACCTCAATTTATAAGACAGACTCTAACAGACACGAGCAACTTGATTCCCTCCAGCACCATACTAGTCGGAGATTTAAATACCCCTTTGGCAGTGTTGGATAGATCCTCCAATAAGAAGCCAAGCAAAGAAATTTTAGACTTAAATTTAGCCATTCAACAATTGCATTTAACAGACATTTACAGAATGTTTCATCCTAATGAAATTGAATACATATTCTTCTCATCAGCCCATGGATCATCCTCCAAACATGATCACATCTTGGGTCACAAGTCTAACCTCAGCAAATTTAAAGAATAGAAATCATTCTTTGTATTTTCTCAGACCATGATGGAATAAAAGTTGAACTCAGTAACAACAGGAATCTGCATACTCATACAAAAACTTGGAAACTAAATAACCTCATGTCAAATGATAGCTGGGTCACAGATGAGATCAAGAAGGAAATTACCAAATTTTCAGAACAAAACAATAATGAAGATATGAATTACCAGAACCTCTGAGATACCTCAAAGGCAGTCCTAAGGGGGAAATTTATAGCATTGCAAGCCTTCCTCAAAAGAATGGAAAGAGAGGAGGAAGTCAACAACTTAATGGGACATCTCAAGCAACTGGAAAAGGAAAAACATTCCAACTTTAAATCCAGCAGAAGAAAAGAAATAACTAAAATTAGAGCAGAACTAAATGAAATTGAAAACAAAAGAATCATATAACAGATCAATCAATTGAAAAGTTGGTATTTTGAAAATGTCAATAATGTAGATAAAACTTTGGCTAACCTAACCACAAGTAGAAGAGTAAAATCTCTAATTTCATTAATCAGAAATGATAAAGGGCAAATAACAATGGACTCCTCAGAAATTCAACAAATCCTTAATGAATATTACATAAAACTCTATACTCAGAGGTATGAAAATCTGAAGGAAATAGACCAATACTTAGAAACACACCACCTTCCTAGACTTAGCCAGAAAGAAGTGGAAATGTTGAACAAGCCTATAACAAGTTCTGAAGTAGAAGAACTATAAGAAATCTCCCCCAAAAGAAAAGCCTGGGGCCGGATGGCTTCACATCAGAATTCTACCAAATCTTTAAAGAGGAAATAGTACCTATATTACTTACCCTTTTCCAAAACATAGAAAAAGAAGGAATATTTCCCAACACATTCTTTGAAGCAAGTAATACCCTGATTCCTAAACTAGGAAGATTCAACAAGAAAAGAAAATTATAGACCAATATCTCTAATAAATATTGATGCAAAAATATTCAATAAGATCCTAGCA
>CAUYRH010178707.1:0-21843 GCA_963574655.1 Perodicticus potto
CATAACATATGGTGGGTGTAACAGTGTATGAACAGGTAATAAAAGACAACCCAAAAGGCTTCCTCTTTGCTCTTTCTTTTGGACCATTCACAATGAGGATGTCAGCTGCCGTGTCATGAGGAAACATGGCAAAGAACCAACGTTCCTTCCCCAAACTAGCACCTCTCTGCCAGCTGTGGGAGTGAGCTGTTTCACCTGACCCTCCAGCCGCAGTCGAGCCTTCAGATGAGCAAGACCCCAGCTGACCTCTGGATGGCAAACTCAGGAGAGACACGGAGCCGAAACCACACAGATAAGCTGCCCCCGGACTGCGGAACCACAGAGACTGTGTGATGCCACACGTTTGTCTCAGCCACTGAGACGCCACCACTTGCCCTGCAGCAGCGGATCACGACCACATTCCTCCCCTTTCCCTACCCTGTCACTCATTATCATGCCCTGACTCTCACCCCAAAGGAGGAGCTAGCTCCTTTGAGGCCAGTCTTGATCAGCATTTCTCTACCCTGCCCCCAGGTTTCACACACACAGGAACCCCACAGATATGTATTCAAGAAATACCTCCAACTCCAGACTTGCCTTGGCTCATCCACAATTAGAAAAGTGTACAAAAAGCTGAGCTGAACCTCGAATGCTCCGGAGCTTATGACAAGAGCATGGTGGTTTGTGACCTGCCTCCCGATTCTGAGGAGTTCATTACAAATCCCGGCTCTGGATGTCAAGCACTAAGTTGGCTCACACCTTTACTGCCTGTGCTGACGTGATGCTAAGTCACGGCTTTGACGCCTTTACCCCCAGGTGCCCTCTCCACATCACCACGCACTACACATTTGGAGTGGTAACAATTCTGTTGTATAACAGATCAATTGCCCTTCCAGCTTTCCATTTTTCACCTTGATTATTTGCTCTTTTATCTACTTTCCTCCTGAGGTTACCTTCCTGCCTCCTCCCACAGACCCACGTTGGTGCTAAATATAACTCCAGGGAAACAAAACACTCTGAGACAAAGTCATTACAGGGAATACAATTACTTTAAGCCAGCTTCCTCTTCCGGAAAGGTTTTATGAGTACATTTATCCAGCCAAAAACAAACCAGCAAACATTGTCTTGGAATCCGTTTATGATGCCCAAAGAGCAGTGTTGGAAGCAAAGTGCGCTGTCTGCTATAAGTGCCCGTGTCATACCCCAGTGTGGTCCCAGAGGGCTGGGTCTGTTTCAGTCTCTCCCCTTGTCAAAGCAGAAATGGACTGTGGGACTCTCACAAGGTCAATAACAGCGTAGGTTATCAACAGGCAGCCCAATGCATGATGACCCCTCTTCTACCCTGGCCTGTGCCCACCTGCAGGGAGCCGCCAGGGCTCGAGGACAGTAATCTTAATAGCAAGAGTTTTATGAAACCATGGTGTCCCCTGCCCAGTATTACAGAATCCAGAAATTAAGGCTTACAGATCCCTCCCAAGGCCAGGTAGCCTCTGTGCTTGCAGGATGTGTGGGTCCCAGCTTGGTGCCTGCTGCCTGGCTGGGTGATGAGGGAAGGCCTGCCTGCCTCACTAACGCAGGCCCAACTCCCTCTGCTGCAGAGCGGTGGGCCCCACTCCACCCTCCTGAATAAACAGCTAGATTTTAAAAACCAGGTTGGCATCACTGCGTACTGACCGCTGTCAAACACTTACTACTTCTGTAGCAATTAATCTCAGCAGATAAGGAACATGAATTTTAACTTTTTACTTGTAAGCTGTATTTACACGTACATTAAGACTATTATAATATTCTGTACAAATATCCATAGAAGGTTCTTAAAGAACATCCGGACAAAAAATTCTTGCAAAATAATATACAAAAGGGCAATAAGCACACAGAGAAACGCTCAGCGCCTTTAGTCATCAGGGAAATACAAGTCAAAACCACAATGAATACCACTTCCCACTGGGGTAGGTGTTATAGAAAGGAAAGACAGAAAGACAGCTGGGGGTGTGGAGAAACTAGAGCTCTCACGCGCTGGTGGTAAGAAGTGAAATGGTGCAACCACTTTGGAAAACCGTCTGGCAGTTCCTGAAAAAGTTAAACACAGACCATAAGATCCAGCGAATCCACTCATTAGGTATGCAGCCATGAGAACTGAAAACAGAGTACACAGAAACTTGTGCGTGAGTGTTCACAATAGCCCCAGAGTCGAAGCAAGCAGAATGTGACTGCTGATGAATGGATAAACAAACGGTGGTCTATCTGTGCAAGGGAGTATCATTCGCCATAAAAGAGGAAGCGCTGATCCACCTGTCCGCGGGAAGGACTCTGACAGCACTATATCAAATGAAGGAAACCAGACACAAAAGCCGATTGCATGACTGCATTTACATAACACATCCGGAACAGGCAGGTCCACAGAGAGGGCAAGTGCATTAGCAGTTAGGGGAAGAGCGCAAGGGGAGAACAGAGAGTCATTACTAACAGATACAGAGCTCCTTTCTGGACTGATGGAGAGGTTCTGGAATCAGTGGTAGTAGTTGTACAAATGTGTGAATATACTAAAAACTGCTGAACTGTAAAATTTTCTGATCTCGTTATATTGCGCAGGCTGGCCTTAAACTCTTAAGTTCAGGTGATCCTCTCACCTCAGCTTTCCAAGTAGCTGGGACTACAGGAATACACTGCAATGCCCAGCTTCAACTGTACGTTTTAAATGGGGGGATCATATGGTATATGAATTATATGTTAATTGAAAACAAAGAAAGAACATGTGGAAGACAAGCGGGTCGCCAGCATCTGTAATGTTCACAACGGGGCATTGAACTTAATATTATTTTCTAGAATTTGCACAATGCTGCTGTACGTTTTTACTAAGCTTATGAAACTTGGATCTACCAAGATAAATGCAGCAGTCAGCTTACTGCCAAATGTTCCTACATAATGTTAAATGTGTGGCTTTGCAATCTCAGAATCTCTGAGAGGAGGTATACACATGTTAATCGGAAGAACGCAATGCCAACAATTCTCTAGGCTAAAATCTCACATATTGAAGGAGGCCATGTTAATTGCTATCAAGAGAGAGAAGTGCTGCCATGCTCAGAGCAGCTGTGCAGCACAGAACCGGCAGAGGTGTCCTCAGGGAAGGAAAAAGTGTCCGTGGTTCCAGAGGCTCCTGACACCCTGTGACCTTCAAGAGTGGAGGACAACAACTCTAACCATAGGGACAAGAAGACAGGATGAGTTCTTGATCCTAAGATCTGCTTTTAACTTTTAATTCTTCTGAAATCATGATGAATTTTACAAATGACATACATCAGATGTGATGGTATCTTTTTCACTAAAACACTGTTATTAAGCTTTTGGTACAGTTTAAAATCAGTTGCTGTCAATAGCTATTAGTCCATTCAAACGGTGTCAGGTGGAGGTACATTGCCTAGCTCCAGCTCCACAATTTATTTTATATCCTACGTGATTCCTCTGTGCTGAAAAGAATAATTACATTTGCATATTTTTTAGCAGTCACCACACAAACATGATGAGAGTCGTTCTCTTGCTAACGAATGTTGATAAAATATACCATCGTCGGACCAATCAGGATGTATGGAAGTCCTTTTCCCAAAGGGTTCTACAATTCCACATATAATTGTTACTGCATTCTTAAGCACTCAGGCTATAGATGAAATTATTCAGCTAAAATGCATTGCCAAGAAACTCATGTATAAGATCGGTGCAGGGAAGATACTTTAGACAGCCGTTGAATGAATTCTCCCACCATTTTGAATTTAAACACTGCTTTCTGCATACAATTCCTTATTCGTTTCCAAAGCACATCTACACATTATTTCATTCGATCTCTCTCCACAACAACCATCTAGGATTGGCAAGAAAAATGTTGCTTTTATTTCTATGTTATAGTAGGAGACAAGCAAAACATAGAAGTTAAATACATTTCTAAGGTCATAGACCTGGTTGGTGGTAGAGATACGAGCATATCTTGTTACAGCTCTGACTTGGGCGTCTTCCCACTAAGGCACATGGGCTTCACCTGCACTTGGGACCGTGCTTGGTAAGCATTAGAACCCGTCACATACCCCAAAGTGTACCAACAGGGACATTTGCACAGGCTGCCACTGGGATGACCCCATGTGGCTGTGCCGGCACAGCAGGAGCGTGAGTGAGTGAACACAGAGCTGTGCCCACACCTGTCCGCTCCTCAGGCCGTGGCGCTGGCCAGTTCCAGGTCCTTCAGTTACCGTCCTCCTCTGCTGGTTGTGATCTAGAACATTGCGAGGCGATGGTGTTAAGGACAAGAAGGCACTCTGCCGTGCAGTTCTCAAAAATGGTCACCCACAAAACGACTGACTCATTTGATTTTTAAACATCATCTCCCCGAGGTAGCTCAAGATTGTTATCTCTAACTTAAGCCAAAGGAAACTGGATCACAGGGGGTCAAGATTACAAAACTGCTACACGGCAGGGCAGAGCCCAGAATCTGCATCCCTCCTTGTGACGCCAGCGAACGCCCCTTCACCACCCCTGCGGAGGTGGCCTGGCACTAGTCCATTCACCCTTCCGTCCCTTCAACAAATACGTACTCCACATCAGGCTGTGTGAGAGTTCCTGGGGCTAGAGTAGAAAACAAAAGAAATGTGGTCTCCACCCCAAGGGACAAAGTCCAAGAGGAAAATGACAAACTGGGATAAATGCCATAGGGAAAGTCACCAAGAACTATCAGAGAATGTGACGAGGACCCGACTTAGATAAGAATGTCACTTCTCTGAGGAAGTCACATTTAATCTTACGTGTGAAGTCAGCAGGTGAGGAAGGCGAGAGCAGGATGGTCCTTGCAGAGAGAGACAGGCAAAGGCCCCGACAGAGAACTCCTGAGGAGAGGCCAGTGTGCTCAGGCACAGACACAGCTAAAGGGATAACCCACAGGCATATCATGGCCCCCCCAAAACTGTAAAGACTTTTATTTATTTTTTTATCCCAAATTGCAAGAGGTAGTCACTGAAGCATTTTGAGAAGGGAATACTGTGATCTGGTTTCGTTGTTAGCTCATTCTGGCCACTGTCTATTCTGGGACACAAATTGGAGAGAGACTGAGTGATGGTGGGGAGGCGGGGGCTGGCAGAGGTGGTGATATGAATAGATGGGGGGCTGCGAAAGGAGGAGGAAGCTTCGTTGGCAAATCCAAAGGGTCCAGGGACTGTCCCAGCATCAGAGAGGACAGGTACACACCCCACAGTGGAAGCCAGACACGGGCGTGAACAGGTGTAAGGCTCTCCAGTTGTGGCCAGCGCTCGCTGCTGCCTCTTGGCCGTGGTAGCTGTCTCCATCTCACTTTGAAGGCTCTCCCCAAAGATCACCGTGGTAACCTGTCTCAGCCATTCCTTGGGATCCGGGAAACGGGGACACAGTTGACCGGAAACTGCTGGGAACCATTCCCGAGGTCAGAGCTTATTCCCTGTTTAGGAAAGTTCAATAATCAAAGGGATAAACGTTCTCATCCCCACTGGCATGCTTTCAAAGGCCTTGCTCCCCAAAGCGAATTCAGACGACTTCTCTGAAGAGCCCAGCACAGTCACGCTGGTCGCTGCTGTGCCTCATGTTAACTTGAGAGTGTAAGATGAGCCGGCTCGCCGTTTCCAGCCTCCACAGATGGGCGAGCCCCTGAACGCCCACCTTTGGATCCTACAAGAGGAGACATGGGAGTAGGGAGGGTCACAGAGTCACAGCTGGATTCCTCCTATTCTGAGGGCCACCTGCAGGGGTGCGGGTGCTGTCGACCGACCAAGGCCGAGTTCCCACAGGCCCTGCCTTAGGCAGGGGACGGCCATTCAGTACCAAGCCGGGTGGGATCTTTTACATGTACACACAGACTCAAGTCTGCGGAAGGCTCATTGTTCCTTGCTTAGGGGCACCCATAACCAAAGCTTAGGTTGGACGTTTTCAGGCAACAGAGACGTGGTTGGAAGACATGAAATTCTAAACAGTGTCCATGAAGTCCCCTAAAAATCCCAGTAGGAAAAGTGAGTGTTGCTATGGAAACCAGTGAGGCCACTCAGCTCTCTAACAGGTCAAGGGTAAACCTCAAAAGACACAGACCCAAAGGCAAAGTCCAGGAAAATCATTCAGGGAGAGACAAAGGATGAAGGCACAGGCATGTCTAGTCAGAGACCCAGAGGCCAGAATGAACTAGAGGTCACGGGAATCACACACACAACAAAACCAGGCTTCAGGGATGGGCTCTGTGAGAATATCATGAGTCCTTCTATAGAGTGAATCAAGGATCGGGAATTTTTGGTGACCGGGGTTAAGGGAACTTATGTTTGGCTTCTTTAAAGATTTTCTTCAGATAGAAAAGAACAAATGAACATTGGAAAGGTAGAATAGAAGTCCAAGGTGAATAAAAAGACTAAAAAGGCAGTCAGCTGGCTGGGAATGGGGTAAGTCACCCGGCAAGGTTCTACACTTCATCCCGACCACTCAGACACGATGGTGCTGACCCACAGTTGGGGAACTCTACGGAAACAAATGGGGAGAACTGGACTTCAGGAAGACCTCTGAGAAGGCCTCATGACATCACTACTGACCAGGTGGGTCGTTGAGATGGAACAATCCGGAGAACTGCAAACAAGCATGTCTGGAGCTGGGCAGAGCGAGCACCCCCTGCCCCCGCTCACCCAGCTCTTGCCTGATGGGGTCACAATCTGCCACCTGAATGGTGACACAGGAGGCAAGGTCATCACATTGGTGGTTGAGAGGAAGCCGGGGTAATAGTGAACTTCACGTCCCCATGAATTAAGATTTGATAATGTTTATAAGCTGAAGAAATAAAATGAGGATCAATTAAAGATGTGACCTTGAGACATAAAAACAAAAGTACACAAATGGAGGAAGGCGGGCAGGAACTGAGGGGGATGCTGGTTCAGCTACCAAGAGACAGCCAGCGCCACTCCCACAGGTTTGAGCAGACATGTCAGCTCACGATGGGGCTGCAGTGATGGCAGCTCTCTTTAGGGAGAGGGGACCCACAGTCTTGCTCTATTCAAGGCAAATCAGGCCGTCTGTTGTCAGATAGTCAGTGCATTACGTCATCCTTAGACGGAGTGAGTGTGGAGACAAGTAGGCAAGATGATAAAAACGCTTAAAACCTCGGCACAGGAGGGCGATCAACTCGGGAGGAAGAAAGCACACATGGGCGGCAGAGCCGTCCGGAGAGGCGCTAGCGGGGCGAGGGGGGGTTCCACGGCTCACCTCTACGACCCCAGGAGGGAAACTGGCTGTGAGCTGCCCTCGAGTCTGAGCCCCCCAGGAGTTCAGTGGGGGTGGGGGGTGGGTGCCACTTAGTGGAAAAGGTATAGAAGAGGCTGGTTAGATGCAGACACCTCGCGGCCCCTGACAGACACAGCACCTTATGCGCCCAGGCCCTGCGTCGTGCCCAGCTGCTGGATGACACAGCCGCCGCCAGCTTATTTGAGCGCACGCCCACGTCGCGGCTTTCCTTGGGCACTGCGCGCCCACCGTGTGCACGTTTCAGTCTGCTCAGCCCCTCAGACAGGCTGCTGCCCAGTTTATCTCCTGCGGTCTTTTATCTCAGAGACCAGGTGTCATGCTCCCTGACCCAGCCTACACGTCTCTCCTTCTAATTAGAAATAGAGGCTACGCTCAGTCTGAGATCTTCATTCTGGAGGCGGATTTTTTTTGCCAGATCTTTTGAAATCTTGGCAATATCTTCCTCCCAGGACTTGCTGTGTGAGCAGCCTGCTATTACAGGAGGCTCCCATGGCTGCCGTGTCCGTGGCTGCAAAGGTCTGCTGGCGTGGGGCACAGATTGGGGAGGCCAACAAGGCGCCCCCGCAGTGGGACACTTTCCACAGAGCATGGCTGCCCCTTGAGTACTGAGCAGCCAATGCTCTGGCCCAGCTCAATTTCTGCTTCTAGAATCACTGCTCAGGCTTCTGCAGACTCCTCTCACACCTGGTCTGCTCTGGAATTTTCCTGCTGTGAACTCTCACCGCCCTCCACTGGGGTCAGGCCTGTGAGTCTAAAGCGCCTCCCTGCCCCTCCCCAACCTGCCAACTGGCTAACCCTGACCAACTCTTCAGTTCTTAAGCTACCTCCCCTCACCCCACCCCTAAATGCTCTACTGACCCACCATCCCCACACGTCTGTCCCAGTAGAGCAAAGTCCTCCCTGGCAGAAGACTCATTCTGTCCGGAGTTCCCAGTTCCTAGACCAGGACTTGGCACTGAAGTATTCATTACATGAACCAACAGTTTCCAACTGCCCGGCTACCCTTAAATTAGAAGCTCCTCAAGGACAGAAAGCATTTTGTTCCATGCCACCATCCAATATGGCAATAGTAATTAATATCAACTGAGCTGACCGCCTGCCAGGCGCTCTGCTAAAGCCTTAACAGGAATTGTGTCCCTTAATTTCTCTCAACTCCTCATGAGATATGTGGGGTTAGTCCCATGCTAAGGTGAAGCAGACCTGTAAGACCACACAGACCCGGACTGCCTGCGACCTTGAAGCTTTCTGGAGTCCAGGGCAGCCACCCAGGGGACACGCAGGAGTCACACCCACACTGTGTGGCGAAGCCACCCAGAACACAGCGGGACAGCGGGCAGAGGCTGGCACCAGACTTCCAGCTCCCGGACCAGGCTGTGAGCTGAGCACTCTCATCTCGTCCTTGCGGGGATGGCCACTCAGACTTTCTCAGGAGCGGGGAAGGAAGGGTAAGCCGCAGGCTCTCAGTCTCGGCATCTAACACGGCTGCACACCACTTACTTCTCAGGACCTTGTCTCCCTGTTTTAAAAGGTTAGCTGTGTTGAGAGGGGAAGATGCTCTTTATCCCTCCTCCGCCCCTCAGGGAGTGGCATCCTGGAAGATCATCGGAGGAGGGAACCTCAGGAGGAAATAACAGACCACGGTTTGAGTCCTCATGACAGAACAGCTGGCTTCAATTTGAGACTATTTTCGCTGATTTTAGCTTTTGCTCAAGGCAGAACTAGCTTTAACACTTGACGGTCTGGGTTTTTAGCTGTGTTTTGAGGAATGCTACCATTCCCCAAGAAGGGTCTCAGGAAACGGTGATGGCTCTAAGACTTGGCTGGACATACAGTTATGCTGCTAAAAAAAAAACAAAAAACTGAAGGCGGTGCCTATGGCTCAAAGGAGTAGGGCGCCAGCCCCATATACCAGAGGTGGTGGGTTCAAACCCAGGCCCAGCCAAAAAAACTGCCCCCCCTCCAAAAAAAGTAATTGAAAACTATTGCTGAATGGCATCTGTGAGAGGAAAAGATCTAAACATCTTTCCTCATTCACACCACCTGTGACGGTCAGTGGACGCTGTTCCGTTGGAAGCTGATCTTGCTATTTAACACTGAGGTCCATTTTCACTCTGCGGGCTTGCTGGGTTTCCTGCCTCTAGGTGGGGGAGGGGGCAGGAGGGCTAGACCAGCCGAGTGAGCCACCACTGGGGAGGATGCGTCACCATTCGGGAAGATGTGTCACCATTAGAGAGGACGCATGACCATTTAGGAGGATGTGTGATCCTCCCCCCCTCAGCCTCCCAAAGTGCTGGGATTACCAACCTGAGTGACCTTGTATGTCTGAGAACCCTCCCAGGTGACCATGACCGGCAGTGAGGGTAGAAAGTCTGGACTAGACATTTTCTATTTTGAACTTATTTCTGCCCCAAACAGGTGTCCGCAGGTCTGTAAAACTTTATTATTTAAGAACTTTATTTTTCTAAAACCTATAAACCTTAAAACTGACGTTTGGGAATGAAACGAGTGTCACCCTGAGGTAGGAGGCTCACTGCCCAAATGGAGAGTGGGAGTTGTTAAAATGGAACAACTGTCCTATGCACACACGCACAAGGCTGGGATGCAACTTAAACGCAATTTAATAGAAAACTGACCTCTTTCCAGACAAGAGCAGACTAGGTTGAAAAGCACTGCTCTAAAGAGGTAAAGAAATGGTTTGTGAAGATCAAGTTTGCCTAGGACTGTTGGGGAGGCAAGGTATAAGGCTCTCTCTTCAACTGACTAATTCCTACTCATCCCAGCAGTCTTAACCTCTGCTGTTTCTTCCGTGAAGCCGGTGCTGAGCCCACAGACCAGACGGGGGCTGCCCGTCCCCGCCCAAGCCCCGCAGGCCCTTGAGTTCCTGCCTCAAAGCTGCACAACAAGGCAGCGTGCCATTGGCGGGAGGGCCATAACTGCACGCCTGGGCCATGCTGCAGTCACTCTCGCCAGCACTCCAAGCGAGCCCTGTCCATGGCCTCTCCGTGTCCTCTCCACGTGCCCTGGGCCTCAGCTGCCCCTTCCCCCAAGCTGGGAAGAGAAAGTGGTGCCGCTCTGCAGAGCCACTGTGAGCGCTCTCAATGACACTGCCCAGCGTTTCCTTCCCAGGGTGTGTCTGGGAGGGGGACCTGAGGGACGGTCTTCTCCTAGGAGCTGACGATGGAGGGGCACGGCTGCCTAGGGGTGCACACGGGTGCCCTCCCCGTGGGTGCTCAGCCCGGCGCCACCACGTGCTGCCGAGAAGGGATTCTGCAGACAGAGTCCCCAAGCAGGGGACCGTAGAGGACAGTGTCCTGGGTGGGCTGACAGTCAGCAGAAGGCAGAGGGAGGGAGAAAATCAAGGTGGGGGAGAGAAGAGAAAGAGCAGAGGAAGAAAGAGAGGGAGAATGCCTGGAAAGGGACTGACCCCGCACGCGGGCCGCCAGCTTCAGCGGGACGTGCGGCTGCAGCCTGCCTGCCCCCCACTGCGTGTGAGTTCCCAGGAGGAAGTCCCGTGAGCTCATCCGCACCTAGACACCAGACACTCCTCAGCCGCACGCTCTGTTTCTCTGCTTGAACACCTTACCTCCTCCTCACCTCAGCCCAAATCAGGTCGATTCTCTCTCCTAAATAGCTGTGTGATTCATCCCCTCCCCGCACACTGTCACCATCTCAGCGCAAGCTGCCACCTCCCACCGCCCAGCCAGTCTCCCTGCCTCTGGTTTCTCTCCCACCAATCTGCCGTCCAGATCAGCGCTGTTCCACGGACGCTGCTGTGATGGTGGAAACGTTCCAGACTCACACTGTCCCGGGCAGCCGCGACCAAGCAGCTTCACAACAGCACAGCTCTGCACTGCCCAGGTTACTGTTCTAAAAAAATGCAAGAAACATGCCAAATAATATCAACATTTCTCAAAAACAAAGCAAGTACTAGAAAATGCTCAACGGTACGAAGAAAATACTAAATCTATGCATGTGCAGAAGCTGAGGGACTATGTTAAGCTGTTTACAGTGATGACTCTGTGTACTAGAAGCCTTAACTCACTTGGCGAACAACTGTTACGCGCCTACCAGCCGTGTGTCAGGCAGCCTGCTAGGTTACGGAGGTTAAGCTGGACAACCCTGGTTCCTGCCACTGTAGGGAGGCTTTAGAGTGGTTCGCAACCTGTGGGTCGCGACCCCTTCTCCCTGTATTAAACGTTTGCGGCTTTAGGAAGGTTGAGAACCAGTGCTTTAGAGCCTGGATTAAGAAGTTGTGCAATGTCTCCCTGTGTGGTGAGAGGTGTGACAGCCACCAGAGCTGGGGCTGGTGACCAAGGCCTTGCCACAGGGTGCCGACCTCTGGAGAGCCCCAGAGTGACGCAGCCTGCAATGTTAGGAACGGTGTCCACTGAGGCCTCCCACCTCCCAGGGACAGCTTTAGTGGCTGCCAGAAATGGAGGGAGCTGGACACTCAGATCAAAGGCAGCCCGAGAAACCTCAGGGTGGGGACAGGACAGGGATGTGCCCCCTTCTGTTTTTAGGGCAAAGCATCTTTCCACAACTTGCTCCAGGCCCCCCTAAATAGCAAGTCGGGTCTGAGACGCTGCTGTGGGAGCACCAGGAGAAGCAAACCCACACCTGGGCCAATATTTCTTCTGTATAGTTTTCTGGGTTTCTGGTATTTTTGTACAAGAAAAAAAATCACTTTATTTTAGAAATGCAAGTCTGATTGTCGCTTCTGTTTAAACATTCTTTAGAAACTCTAAACAATTTTCTAGACCCTCCCACATGTGCCTTTCCAGTCCCATGCCTGGGTGCCTTTGCACGGGCGGCCGCTTCTGCTGGGCACGCCCACCCTCCACCCAGCCTCCCCGCCCCAGCCCATCTGTTTGGCAGAGGCCTGTTCATCCTTGGAAACTCAGCCTAACTAGCTCCTCTGTAAAATTCTTTGCTAGACTCCTTAGAGAGAATCACTGTAGCACATGTATAATACTTATTTCCACGAGTACCCTCTACTCAAATTTGTACTTCTTGAGGTCAGGAACTGTTTATTACAGTCTAGCACCTAGGCCTGAGCCTGGCCCTGAGGAAGGAAGGACTTCTGTCACCCCTCTGTCTCCCTCAGGCTCACTGCCGCCTACCTCCAGCCCCCCAACCCCCAATGTGCTAGGTAGGGGAGAGGCTGCTGATCTGCTTCTCTGCACCCGTGATGCTGACGGGGTGCCCGACAGCCTCAGGGGGCTGGGTTTCCTGAAGCAGCACTCATGACTCCCAGTGAGCCAGGCCGGCCCCAGCCATGACCTCTGTCTCCCCACTAACTGGCCAGCTCAGTGGACGGAGGCCTGGAATTGGACTCAGGTTGCGGCACTGATGCTTCTGAAGCCTCTAATTAGGGAGAACTGGAGTCCCAGGTAGAAAGCCTCCCAGACCCACACAGCAGGGCGCAACAGGACCATCCCGGTCAGTTCCTGGTCTCTTCCGTCAGAACAGCACCCAAACCCCACCGCGGGCCTCTCACGTGAGCAATAGAGCAGGCCCCGTCTGAAAGGCTGAGCCCACAGATGGTGAGGGGCCCAGACTCGGCTGTCCCCTCTGTCACCTGTGCAGAGCGCACTCTGAGCATGGGCTCGCTACCCTGACTCAGGGAGGTGTAGGAGGGAATTCAGAAACATCGTGCCAGGCCCTAGACCAACAATTCAAAGCTCTGGGACCAGAGCCTGCAGGAGGCACTTCCACCTATAACTGTATCTCGCTCACACAGCTGGTTCTGGACAGTTAGAACAGGACAAAGGACCAGAGCCTGAGGCCTCCCCATGCTGCTGATCCACCCACGGGAAAAGTCACTGAGGCAGGGCCTTGTCAGAGATGGGACCTCACAGGAAAAAGAACAGCTAGTGCCGGGGAGGATCACGCCACACACCATGGACGTGAGCGGACTTGCACTTGAACACGCGCTGCCTTTCACCCCCCTGGTCCCCAGGAAAGCGAGGAAGAGGAAGAATCTCTTATAGACATCCGATTTGCTGATTATCTATCACAAAATAGCAGGTGTAACTTCGTCATGACTCATTAGTAATGAGAGCACCAAGATGTCACATGTGGGCCCTGGAACAGAGAAAAAGACACCAATGGAAAAACCAGTCAAATCTGATCAAAGCTCTTACTTCCCTCAACATCAACATCAGCATGGTACTGTGTGCGGCTTCTCCGCTGCCATGCAGTGAATCACCACAAACTCACAGCACCACACACTCGCTCATACTTTCTGTTGGTCAGAAATCAAAGCGCCAGCCGCATTGTGGTTCTCATCTGGGGGTCAGCGTCCAGCCTCGTGCAGGGTGCCTGCAGGATGCAGCTCCTCGCAGCTGTAGGACAAAGTCCCCTGGTCTCTGGTTGGCTACTAGCCGAGAATCGGCTCAGCCATGAGAGCTACCCTAGGGCACCTGGCGCCTTCCTTGGTCAGGTCACGCGAAGGAGGGCTGTTTGCTGCTGCCAGACCAGCAAGAAAGGAAGGGAGGTCTCCACTCCAGCTGCTTCCTCCTTCATAAAGGCTCACCTGATCAGAATGGGCCCACTTAGGGCAATCTCCTCTTTTAATCATTCAAAGTCAATTGATTGATTACAAGCCTTAGTTATAGCTGCAAAACCCTGTCTGCCATACAACGTATCACCATAACAGCATGTCCGTCATGTCCACAAGTCCTGCCCACATTCAACGGGCAGGGATCAGGGTGGGGAGGGGACTCTCAACAGTCCACTTACAATTCTGCTGCCCTAAGTCCTTATTTGATCGTTATATTAAAATCACGTACAATATTAACAACAGGGAAATGGGAAAACTCTGAAAAACACTGCAATGCTTCAATGTCTCAAAATGAAAATTTTTTACATACAGAATAAAAATCACATACTTGGAAAGAACAAATGCCCCTTGAATCTGTGCCACCTCGTGCCTTGGCTTGTATTACTCAAGTGAATTTGCCACGAGGGAAAGAGGTACCTTAGGGCTCTGAAACGTCTCTAGTGTCACACAATCAAATTACTGGGATAAGGATTATATGGCATCACAAGGCTGTTCACCTTCAAATGAAAGAGAATGGTCTTGAATTTAAGACAACCCTCTCAAAAAGGCTACGTGAAAGTCTATCTAACTAACATCCACAGTCAGTACTGAACATGTACCAGGCACAAGAGTGTCTCACTGGTACCTTCCTGGTTCCTTTTTGTATGCTCCACCACTGCTATCTTTGGTCCTTACCATCTCACGGCTTCTAACATTCTATCATCATTATATTTAGCAAGCGAGCGTCACACTGTCAACCCATGTTCTCTATGTGTCTCTGAGTTCCAAGTCTCTGCTAGGCGGAGATAACACCTGCCATGATTGACTTACGAAACTGAGTACTACACTCTGAAAGGATAAGGTGTTAATGATCCAAGTCACTGTGTTTATTCATGATATATACAATTTAGTGTTCAAGGTGACAGTGGCCAGTGTTTGTTAAGTATTTATTAATGTGCTGGGCATGATTCTAGGAGCCTTATTTTATTATTTATTCACTCAACAAATATTTCCTGGGCACCTACTAAGTTGTAGGCTATTCTAGGAACTATAAATATTATGTTGAATTAGGCAAGGACCCTGCTCTCACAGTGCTCATTCTGTTTGCAGGGAAACACAGAGTAAATTAAGTAAACAAATTACTGAGCAAGGTGATGTCAAATAGCGGCATAGACAGAGAAGACAACAGGCAGGCATGACAGCACGTGTGGCGGTCAGAGGACAGGAAGGGGACAAGGGAGAGCTCCTGGCCAGCAGAGGCGATGACAGAGGGCTGAGCTGAGGGAGGCAGTTGCCAAGGTCCAAGGTGGAGCCCGGCTCAGCATCATCAGAGAACAGAAAGGAGGGGCCTGTGGCCAGGGTGGTCGTGCTCCTCAGGGTGGTCAGGGGCCATTCCACGGGAGGCCTAGAAGCAGCCAGCAGGTGTTTAAGCCAGAGTGACATAAGCTGACATCTCTAAAGGTCATTGTGGAAGCTGTATGAAGAAAAAGTGGCACAAATGACTGCAGGGAAGTCCTCTAGGAATCTGGAAGAGTCTACAAAGAAGACGGAGAGAGGATGATGATGGGTTGTATCTTAGTGGCAGAGTCAAAAGAACCTGCTGATAGGAGATCGTAGGTGAAGGGGAGAGAGGAGAGCACGGCACCTGAGTGCACTTCACAGCCAGGTGGACGGCAGGGTCACTTACGGAGACAGAGGAGATGGAGGGAGGAGCAGGAATTAGGGGGAAAACGACGGGCATTGCCCACGAGGAAGAAACCAGGGAGTGGGCTAGCAGTTGTTGCACTCAAGGGTCTGTAGCTCAAGGTCCCTGATAATCATTTGGCTGTCTGAATGGTGTTTACAGACACTGGGGGACTGGAAACCACAAAGTCCAGCTCTGGCTGTTCAGGCTAAGGAAGAGACAGAAAAAGAAACCCCAGAAGTAGCATCCCCATAAGGCAGAAGAAAAGCAAGAGATGCCAATATAAGAAAGAACATTTCAAGGAGGGAGTGGCCCTCTGAGCTGAATGCTCCTAGATAAGACATCAGGTAGGGACTGCTGTGTTTTGCAGGATGGAGGTCATTGTGACATTATGAAAAGCAGTTTCAAGGGTCAGTGAGGGAGGAAGTTTGGATAAGGGTGGAGAGGTAAGAAAGGAATAGGAGGGAGTGGAGTAAGGATTTACACACAACTTCAGAGGCATTTACGTAGATCATCCCATCTCATCCTCACAATTAAGTCCATTTCACAACTGAGAGGTTACTTGCCTAAGTCTTATATGTCACGCACAGTAACTGAGCCAGGACTAGAACCTCTAGTGAGATTCCAGAACTCACTTTCTTAAACACTAACGTAGAACTTCAAGAATGTGATGTGAGAAAGGGTTTGTCGTAAACCATGCCCATGGTGGTCAAGCTAAACTACCCGAGTCTCTGTCAACACCTCTGTAGAAACTGCAGTCCAAATTATTGACAAGAGTTGGCTGACTGGCCACCTGCAGCCTCGACTCACTTTCATTCCACAGTCAGTTACAAATCAAAGTGAAAAGGTTCTTAGAAGACTCAGTACTGTCAAGATGTCAGCACTTCCCAACAGATTCAAAGCAATTCCAATCAAAATCCTAGTGAGTTACTTTGAGGATACTGACAAATTGATTCTCAAGTTTCAATGGAAAGGCAAAAGACCCAGAATGGCCAAGATGATACTAAAGGAGAAGAACAAAGTTGGAAAAATAACATAAGTAAATTCAAGACTTACTACAAAGCTACAGTGGCCAAGACAGTGTGGTGTCGACAAGAGAACAGACTAATACCCAGAGCCCAGATAGAGACCCACATAAACATAATCATTGATCTTTGACAAAACAGCAAAATCAATACAATAGCAAAGATGATCTTTCCTTGGTGCTGGAGCAACTGGACATTCACATACAAAAAAAAAAAAAAATTAGTAAATGACCTTACATGTTTCACAAAAGTTAACTCAAAATGGATCACAGCCTAAATGTAAAATGTAAAACTACAAAACTCCTAGAAAATAACAGGAGAAAACCTAGATGACCTCCAGCTTGGTGGTGACTTTTTACCTAAAACGCCAAAGGTACAATCTTTGAAAGAAAGAATTGATAAGCCAGACTTCATTGAAATCAAAGATTTCTGCTCTGTAAAAGATGTCAGGGATATGAAAAGACAAGCCGCTGACTAGGAGAAAATAGTTACGAAAGACTAACCTGAGACTGGATTGTTACCCAAAACATACAGAGAATTCTTAAAATTCAACAGTAAGAAAAGCAACCCAATCAAAAGATGGGGCACAGACCTTATGGCACACCCCATATCATGTAAAAAAATGCCCCACATCACGTATCACGAGGGAAACGCAAGTTACAGCTCTGAGAAACCCAACAGACAGCCAAAGCCCCAAACACTGATACCACTAGTGCTGGAGGAGCGTCGACCAGAGTCTCTCATTCTGGGAAAGCAAATGGGGCAACCACATTGGAGGGCAGCTCGGGGTCCTCCAAAGCTGAGTATACTCTTGCCAGACAATCTAGAAACCATGCTCCTGGGTATTTACTCCAAGGAGTTGAAAATGGCATCTAGTTGTTTATAGGAGATTTATTCATTATTGCTGAAACTTGAAAGCAAGCAAGAAGCTATCAGCAGGTGGGGGAATAAATCGTAGTACATCAGATGATGGAGTATTACTCAAATCTAAAGAGAAAGGAGCCATCAAGCCATGAAGACCCGGAGGAACCTTGACTGCATATTGCAATGCGGAAGAAGCCAGTAAGAAAGGCTACATGGGGACACCAACTCGACGGAATTCTGGAAAGGGGAAAATCTACAGAGACAGGATGAAGACCATGGTTGACAAAGGTGAGGGGAGCAGGAGGACGAACAGGCAAAACACGTGGTGTTCTGTACAATGCCAGGATGGAGGGTACACGCCATCATCATTGGCTGGGAAGGAACTCTAAGGCCAGCCGTGGACGGTGATGACGGTGTCCCCCTCTGGGGAGGCTGGTAATGAGGGCTGCGCAGGTGTGGGGCCAGGGAGGAGGAGAAATGTTTGTTCCTTCTGCTCAATTCTGTTGTGAACTTAAACCTGGCCTTAAAAAATAAAGTCTAAAAAAATAAAGCCTAGTAAAAAAAATAAAAAGGTTCATGAACATCTGCGATCTGTAGGCATTGTCATGAAAACAATGAGGCTGAGCTTAGCAGCCCCTGAAAGGCAGACAGCTGTTAACTGAAACCTCTGGGTTAACCTGCTGTTGAATCTTTCAGTGGTTATTCATGGAGTCTGAGCAAGGCACTCAGCACTGAACTGACCGGTTAACTGGAAATCTGACCCACACACAGGAAACGAGAGTAGGTCCAACACTTACTCCCTTTAAAACTGTGTTAGTTGGGGGCGGCGCCTGTGGCCCAGTGAGTAGGGCGCCGGCCCCATATACCAAGGGTGGCGGGTTCAAAGCTGGCCCTGGCCAAACTGCAACAAAAAATAGCCAGGCACTGTGGTGGGCGACTGTAGTCCCAGCTACTTGGGAGGCTGAGGCAGGAGAATCACCTAAACCCAAGAGTTGGAGGTTGCTGTGAGTTGTGATGCGATGGCACCGAGAGCGACAAAGGGTCTCCGTGGTTGGAGTCTACATCATGCTTTCCCATAGGAATAAAGTAAGAGCTTTGCAATCCCGCCCTTAACACTCTCTGGGAAAACACACTCCATGTGGGGACTTGAGCAGAGAGGTACTCCTTCCTACCTAGAATGGAAACTCCATGAAAACGGCAGTTATAGGCTTCAGGGCCTGGCATAGTGATTTGGTTTATGATACAATTAATAAGATGAACTGGCAGTTTGCAGACTGCTAAGACAAAGTCCGCTATGACACAACACTTCCTTGCCACTTCCACTTAGAGTTATCGAAAAGCTTTTAGATAATTAGATTAATCATGCATCAATCATGCGCCCACACAAAAAAGGAAATAAATTGGTAAGATATTCCTAACACACCCTCACAGGCCCAGTCTGAACCTCTGAATCACTGTGACTCTGTTCTGATGCCCGATTTTCCCATCACGAGCTCCACTGCTGCCCTGGGAACATCCGTCTCGCTGTCCCACACTCGGTGCTCCAGTTTTGAGGCTGGCACTCTTGTTCTTGGCCAGCATCACAACAAAAGCCTTTCTAGCTAACCAAGACTCTTTGGGGACTCAGAGTACCACACAGGATAGCAGGAGCCTAGGTCTGTCAACAGAATTACTGGTGAGCCACTATCCTCTCCCGCAAGCTTAGTCTTCACTGATGAGACACACATCTGTGAAAGCCATCGGGAACCTGCAGAGTAGGAGGTTCTTACTAGGTGGGTTAGCTGGGGCCCTGGGACCTTTATTTTCCAGACAATGGAGTCACTTCTTGGTTCAGGTTGTTTGAAATCCGTGGGGGTGCAGACACATACACCCACAGGTGTGCACATGTACAATAACATCTTTGGGGAAGAATTCCTTCTGAGGAATTGTTTTGCAGTGTAAGATTAAAGAAGTATGGCTGTAATTTTCTGTCACCAGCAATTGTACGAAGTATCCCAGAATAGTTGCTTCTCACAGCCTCAGCTCATGACCTTGATCTTTTTAGCATCTTCAACATTCCAGAAAAATGGTAGAACCATTAAAAACAGTTCCAGTTTTTAATCAGTATTTCTGACCTGTCTAAATTCATGTACTTTTCAGTTAAGTCACAAATCACTAGAAAATAAGTAGCTGTAGTTCAACGTCAGCAAGAAGTTTGATAAATTGATGTTCTACGCCTCTGAAACATTCCTGGGCAACTTCCTCACTGGACGCTCCAGCCTCTTACTGCTTTGAAATTCCTTTCATCTCTTCGAGGGAATCTTCCAATTGGCCCCGCTTTCAGCTGTGCAATTTGTCTTCTGGGAGGTGACACTTTTGTCATAACTCCGCAACACGGCTTCAGCTTCTGTTTCAGTTCCCCCAAACATCTTGGTTATTACTTTGCCAGAATAGCAAGTAAGGTCATTCCTTTAACAAAATTTGCTTTACTAACACCAAACTTACATCCTGTTGCTCTGTTTCTGTGACTTTCTATGTATGCAAAGACTTTTTGTTTGAGTGTTATGATTTGATATTTTTGAAGACATTTTATGTGCAATTAAACTCAACACGTGCATCATCAGCAATGTTCATAAACGCACTTGCTGCGTCCAGATTTGCACAAGCACAGACAATGACAACACAGCATGGCTGTCCAGCCACTGGTGACGAGATTCTATCAACATTAAGACATATCCTTATTCAGTGATCTTAGAATGTAGGGAACAAATGTACATCTCATCATGAATGGAACACGGTAACACATAAATGAATATTTCATGTAAAATTTCCAAGGATGGACACCGTAAGTTCCTCCCCTCCCCTCCCCCGTATGCACAAGACACCCCCCCCCAATCAAGAGAACATCTATCCTTCTCTTTTCCCCTGGGCTGGCCCTGTGACTTGCTTTCACCAATACCACTCAGCAGAAGTGAGATTCTGAGACTTGAAGTGCAAGTCTTAACAAGTCTCGTAACTTCCACCTTTGCCCTCTTGGGAATCTGCTCACCACCAAGAAGAGAAGCTCGGGCTAAAGCCTAGACAGGGGTTGGAGAACTACTGAATGAGAAGAAGGTGCAGAGAGAGGGGCTCAGCCAGCACCCCCACCCCAGGCTCCTGACGTGCCAGTGAGGCCACCGTGGACGGTCCAGCCACCGCCACCACCACGTTCCCAGTGATGCGCAGCACCGAGAATACCACGCAGGGCAGAAAAAAGCATCCCCAGGCCCTGCCACCTGGCAGACCCGTGGTCAGATGAGTGGTGCGCACTAGTCACTAAGCCTGGGGTGTGTTTTACTCAGTAATAAGTGATGGGCACAGTTTCTATGGCAGAGGCCCTGGGGCAGGAACTCTTGGTGTATAGAACAAACAAGAAAAGGCAACGTACAGGATGTACAGGGGTGACGGCAAAGGGCAAGTTGGGGTACAGGTGCAGAGTGTGCAGTGGCTACAATCTAGTGAGATGTTGACGCGAGAGGCTGTTCCTCTGAAGTGGGGCTATGTCAGAGAGCAGCGAGCTACCTGGAAAAAAGGACCCCAGGCTAACCCAGGAGAAGGTCAGCTTCTGCCTGAAACCAGCTGTGTCGGGTACTGAGACACTTGGATCTTCTGCTTCTTCATCCATGTGCATAAAACAGGGCCGTGCACAGCATGGGGCGGGCCTGCCACCTTGCCTGCCTCAGTATTTTTTTTTTTTTTAAATAGTTGCACTCTGTTTCCCAGGCTACAGTGTCATGGCTTCAGCCTATTGACCTCAAACTCCTGGGTTCAGGTGACCCTCCTGCCTCAGCCTCCTGTAGTTGGGATTACAGGCAGCCCCCGCCATGATGACCGGCTAATTTTATTTTTCTATTTTTAGTAGAGACGAGGTCTTGTTCTTGCTCTTTCTCAGGCTGGTCTCAAACTCCTGAGCTCAAGGGATCCTCCCACATTGGCCTCCCAGAATGCTGGGATAATAGGCAGTGAGCTACCTCACCTGGCCATGTTTCAGTACTTTTAAAATAAAGTAATGCCCACCCTATTTAAAAGGCTTATTAATAAGCTCAAAATTCAATAAGACATACAAAAATGCTTTGAAAAGGTATTAAACCCTACCAAATAACATAATCATAACATATAAAAATTCAGTTTGTATTTTTGGGCAGTGCATAATAATTTTATAAAATTATGTGATTTTACATTGTTACTGTTATTTAAGTATTTTGTCAGCTTCAGTTCTTTCTTCTAGTTATTCACCTATATCTTTGGAAAGGGAGGACAGTGCAGGAACTTAGGAGAGAGCAGGAAGGTGGGGGAGGTGAGGGGAGAAGGGAGGAGGGAGAGGTGAGGGGAGAAGGGAGGTGGGGCAGGTGAGAGGAGAAGGGAGGAGGGAGAGGTGAGGAGAAAAGGAAGAAGGGAGAGGTGAGGGGAGAAGGGAGGTGGGGGAGGTGAGGGGAGAAGGGAGGAGG
>CAUYRH010178716.1:0-31995 GCA_963574655.1 Perodicticus potto
TCTAGTTAACTATGTGGGGATCCTTGAGATCTCTCCCTTCTTTCTCCTTGTCATATGCTAACAAAGGTAAGTAGTAACCACTAAGTCACACAGTTCTTCCTTTGTTTTGTTAACTATGCTGGGATCATCATGATCTTTCCCTTCTTGCTTCTTGTCATGTTAATGAAGTTGAGTGGAAACCATTAACAAGATGATTTGTCTGTATTGAACTCATGTACATTTTCCAATTGTATTGAAAGATCAAAACTATGTCTTTGTTTATGCTATTTCCCCATATTGTCTATGCTACTTCCCCCTGGACAACCCTGTATAGATGCTATAAAATAAAACTAATTTTGTGCTTTGGGGCTGGCTGCAGACATCATCTCGGTCAGACCTCCCGATCCCATCCTTTGTATCCATCTTTTCTCTTATTCTAAATTTTTCTCTGTCCCCACAAATTCCACTCTGGTTTGCTCCCCTTCCCCATGCTGGTTGGTGACAGGCATAACTGGTAAAATGGCCAAAACAAAAACAAAAGCTAAATGGGAAGAAAAACACTTTTGCAAGAGGTCCAGTTTCATAAAGACTCAGCCTTTGTCCTAAGCTATCAGGTTCGGAAAAAATAAAGACCAGCTTTAATTAGGATTTTCTGTGTGTAACTTCTCTAAATACTTATACATTCTTTTCTCAGAATCCCTAAATTTCTGAGTTGAAATATAATAATCTTCTGACCCCACATCTATACATGAAGATGTGACAGAGTTATCTGAAATAAAAGATGGACTGAACTGTCTTCAAATTCAGTGATATGGATGAGCTGCTATGCAAATCACACATTATCACAAACTAGCACCACTTACATAAACAAAGCAGAATCTCAACAAGCTGGTCCTTTACATCCACATATAAGTCTCCCTTCTGAGCCTTAATTCTCTTCCTGTAAAGTGGAACTTAATTCTATACATATGTTCAACTGGCAAACTTAATATTAATTAAAAATGGGATTAACTTGCTTCTCTTACCTCATCTGGAGTACCTAAATTTTCCTAACAACTATATGTAAGGGCATAATAAAATTATACTTTTCATAGATTTGTGTCTATTTTAAATTATTCTACACTACACTTTCTCAAAATGCACACACATATTCACATATGTGCTTTTCCCTCTGATTGAGAATACATTGTACTATAATGCTTTTATGAAAGAATATAATTTCCTTTTATAAAGATTTATAAAGACTAATAAGGATACATATTTGTGAAAGTTTATAATAAAGTCCTATCAGACTATAAGCAAAATAGACAATGGAGATATCATAGCTTCAAAATTTTATAACTGTAGGTGGTGAGGAAGAAAAGAAAACTAATACAGGAACTACTTAAAAGGTTACACAGCATGTCATCAACAAAAAGCATAACAAAATAAAATCCCCTATTTTCCTGATCCAACACAAATTTTCACACAAGAAACCTCAACATCAGTTAGTATGTTAATGTAGGAAAACTATCTTCACAGAACCTAAACTACATCCATGATAAAGAATTGCCTTGGAAAGATATGGCAGCAAGACTCTGCATGCCATACCTCTGGGTGAAGGAGTTGGTACCCATCCAAAACCGAAAGATATCCGTAATTCTAAAAATGTGAAGTCCATCTGATTCTTGACCTGCTGTGCTAAGTGCACTAGAAATCACTTCCAACGGCCATAAATCAGGACAAGAATCAATGCATGAATAAAAAGGAGTTCCTGCTTTCTTTCTAATTTGTTAGAGCCCTTCGCAACTATTCACAATAATGTTAGAGGGGAATTGCCAGTAGGGGACACTCCTTGAAGATTAAAAACCCCCAAGAGTTACTACTCAGCAGGAATGTGATAGAAACCTCAATACTAGTCTCTATTTCTAAAAGTTATACATAAAAATCATAGCTTCAAAGGTAAGTGTGTTTGATTATGTTACAATGAAGTCTCACCTTGGCTAATTGAATGCCTCACTGAAATTTCTCTAAAAATAGGCATTACTTAACTACAAATCAGGAAACTCTGAGTCTAGGCTGGTTGTTTAACGCTGAACTCATACTTCACCTTTATAGGTTATCCTTTTCTCGCTGGTGATAGAGTGACTACCTACCTATAGTTCACTGTATAGAACTGAAGGGATTACTTATGTAAAATAACTTTTTAAAGCCCTGCTGAAGTGTAAGTTATCTCTACATAAACACTTTCCTAATTTTGCCTGAAACAAATTTGAATTTTAAAACCTTCCTCATTCATCTATTTTTCTTTTCTAAATGGAAGTGGTTACGGCATCTATCTGGTCACAAATACAAAAAGAACCTTTCATTCCAAGTTCATTACTGGGCTTGCTCATAGTTACATTAGAAGAGAATTTATTGCCCAGATGTTTCTCTGATATCTTCTTCATCTCTTTTACAATTGCCTTAAAAATTAGTTACCTCATTTTAATGATCACAGTTTGTATTCAACATAAATATGATTAAAATGATCACACAATTTATTTACTGAGTAAGAATGCTTTTTGTTGCTGTGACTATTAATCACATGGAAATAGGACTATTCGAATTTGGCAGCAGAATGAGTTAGAAAAGCCACTAGATATAGAAGTAGAAAAATTAACGGGTAATTTCTGGCCTTGCCACTTACTAAAACTTTTGCTTTGAGAAAGTTTTTTAGTTCTTCTATTTTAATTTTGTCACTAAAACTGCACAATTATAATGATATGCCTACTTCATTAGAATATCATAGCAATAACATGAAAGTGGAGCATTACTTAAGTATGAAAATGGTTAAAAGACATGCTGTTTCTTGATTGCTGAAATATTTAACAGAAGGAAGGAAAGAAAGAAAAATTATTAAAATCTAAACACCTTAGGACTGAGAGCACATTAACATCCTTAACAAGTATAAAACCTTCAGGAGTTAGTGTGGGGCTGGGAGAAGAATTTAGTGTGAAATAGTTGACTATGACGTAAGAAAGCTGTATTGAGAAGTCAAGTGGACTGGTAGGAGAATGTAGACTAGAAATACAAATTTGAGAACAAAGAGAGGTCAAAAATAAGAATTTGCATAACACCTATATTTAAAATAAATAGATGATTGAAGAGAATAATACAGTGCTGAAGGAGTGAAGAAAGATTTCTAGTTGGGAGACAGAAGTATGTTAAAAATGCAATGGAAAAGTTTTCAAGGAAAATTTAAGTTAGAGATTCATACACCATTGACAACCTTTAAGAAACCAAATTTTAGGCTTGGTGCTTGTGGCTCAACGGGCTAAGGTGCCAGCCACGTACACCTGAGCTGGTGGGTTTGAATCCAGCCTGGACCCACCAAACAACAGTGACGGCTGCAACCAAAAAATGGCTGGGCGTTGTGGCGGGCGCCTGTAGTCCCAACTCCTTGGGAGGCAGAGGCAAGAGACTCGCTTGAGCCCAGGAATTAGAGGTTGCTGTGAGCTGTGATGCCACGGCACTCTCTCCAGGGTGACAGCTTGAGGCTGTGTCTCAAAAAAAAAAAAAAACAGAAACCAAATTTTAATAGTGTGAAAGAAAACAGAGATGTCCATCTATTTACTTAGTATGCTATGAAGAAGGGAAAATAAAAATGATCAATATGATCATTATTATGCATTTAAAATACTAAATATTAGTTCTATAGAAAAGTATATGCACTGTGATTACTAAAGATATAGATATTATGGTAGGAAAGAAGAATTGTAACTCATTTTTTTAAAGCTTAAGTGTTAAGCACTTTAACCAAAACTGCTTAATCTAAGGATTTAACTGTTTTGTTTATAATAAAAACCAAACTGGAAACAAAAACAAAAATACCTCAAATTTCAGATTCATATATCAAACCATGCCCCTAGCTGCATATTTAACAGGCATCTCAAATTTAATATTTCCTAAAACATACATCTGTCAACCTACTGAAACAGGTAAATGATGTCTAACTATTATTATGAAAATATTATTTGGCTTCATGGATCTCTTAACAGAGTTTCAAAGGATCTGAGGGATTCAAAAACCACACTTTTAAAACCATTGGTGTATTATAAAGAATAATTTTATTTAACATTATTTATTTTTATTTCAATAGATTTAAGGGTACAAACGGCTTTATGTTCCATAGATGAATTGGATGGTGGAAAAGTTTAGTCTTTTAATGTACCCATCACCTAAGTAGTATATATTGTATTCAGCAAATAAAATAAGTAAAATTATTCTCTGCCTTAATTAAAATTATTCTCTAAACTATTATTTTGGTTTATTGAATATAAATTCAATAGTAAAGGTGGGCATATTATTTCATCTTGACTTTTGTTATTCTCCAATAAAAATATGTCCAAGCTTTTTAAGATACACCATCCAATTTAAACTCCATGAATAAGACTTTATAGTAGTCTACAGTGTAGGGACATTTTGTGAAATCTACATTTAGTGTATTTACCATTTATCCAAAAGTTAGATTTCCTTCTACTTGAAGATGCTGATGAAATTATAATTAAAAATAGCAGCTAACATAATTTTTTTTAACCCGCTAACTCAAAAGAATTCTTGGAGTTGCCCAATGAAGAAACATTCCAAAGCTTAAGAGACTTACATGGAAATCATTTCATTTGGTTTGTTGCAAATAGCAAAATGTAAGACTTTCTTATGAACTCTTTAGAATCAGCTACAATTAAATGTGCCTGCTGGGAACTTTGAGTATAATACTAGTTAGAGTACAGCATAAAGACCAAAGATAGAAATAAATGACCTGGGTTCAACTCACAACTCTTACCTATGAGAGCTAAGGGAAATGAGGCTAGTGACAGTCCTTCCTCTGATTAGTAGTAGTGACTATTATTGTTTAAAAAAATAGTATTCAAAAGATAAAATGAATTAATACTTGAAAAATTCTCCAAACAATACCAGGAATAGAAGTCAGAAATATTTTTTATTTTCATATGTCAGGAAGAATTGTGAAAGAATTTTAAATGAGTGGAAAGGAGATTAGTAACTACTCTGATTAGTCCACCCCTTTGGTTTTTCTGAGTTATTAATAGTCTTTGATTTCAATAATCTATAGCTTTGTAAATTATAGAAAACTAATAGCAGAGAATGTATTCTTATGAGATAGGAAACAATTAACTGACTATTGCCCTGTGGATATGGACACTAATTTTAGAAATATGTGTAAATCCAGTTCAACATTCATGTCTCTCTAGCACTGAGTTTGTTTTTTAAGTTCTTCATCAGCATATTGGAAGGTCTTACTAAATTCTCTCACTAATTAATAGCTCATATAATTGTTGACAAGGGTTCATTTTGTATTTGTATAAGTGTCATGAGTTGAGAGTTTTTAAATTTTACTGTTTAACACAATACTGTAAAGAAATCTGATGTTAATGAAAGGGGAAAACCTGCTCTGAGGAGAATTAATGTAATTTTGGACCTTGGCAGGGCCAGGTGGGGAGGCTCACTGGAGGCAGCACTGGAAGTCCTCAGAGATCATCGCACTAACAGCAATAATTCCTCAAATTAAAGGAAATCATGTTATTTTTTTTCACTATTGAAAACAGATAAGCAAATATAGTAAAGATTTTAAAATTAATTTTCATCGAATATTTTATTTTAGGCTTAGTTTTATGGAATATTTACTCATTTCCTAACAAAACTACATGCATAAAATGGTATCCACAAAAATATGAAGGCTTTTTCCCTCTCCTCCTGCACTGTCACAGTAATTTAAGCTGATTCCCTGGGTGTTCTGTCCAAGGGTATAATTCTGGAACGGGAAGTGGCAAATGTTCAGTGCTTTCCAGCCCACTCTTTTTCCACAAGCAGCCTGAAAATTTACAGAACTACCATCCTGAGTTTTTAATCCATTACAGAATGATGTCTCCTTCTGGTATTTAAAAAACAATATCTGTTTTGCTTCATGCATAATTTAAGACAAAATTACAATGAATGTCTAAATATATTTGCTTTTAAGAGATATCTTTTATTTTTCCTTTTAATAGGAGTATATATTTAAAAATATTAGTATGATAGAATGAGGAAATCAGAGCTCAGTAACTTGGTGGTCATAATTCAGGCAGGGAGAGACTAAACTGGCATTTATTTAATATTGATTTAATTTCATAAAATGATTTACTGAGTATATTTAATGTGAAATAGTTCAAACTGTCTGTTTTCTGTTTTATTTATTAAAGAAAGAAAAATATTCAAGTGTACATTTATACATAATCCTTGTGATAATAACAGATAATTGTTATTTACTAATTTATCCATTTTTAAGTTTAAGATAGACAAGGGTTTTGCTATACACGAACCAGGGTTTACTTTGTTTTTGTGGCATTATTCCATAATTTGGAGTAATCTTTCTGATAATTCAGTAAAAATATTGGGTGTTTCCTTTTACATATGGAAGAGAAAACTGTTTCTACCTTAAAATATCTGAATGCCACTTCATTTGTGCAAATATATGAAACACATTGAATTGCCTCTTTTATAGCAAAAGCTCAGTATCTGACTTTTTCTTTTCTGAGATTGCTCTAGTCCAAGAAGCAATCCAGTGATGCCCTCTTAGCCATATGTAACGTGAAACCTTACACATCAATGTGGTAGATTTGCGCTGTAAAGCAAAGTGGGGCGTTTGCCAACTACATTTCTCCAACTATCACGAAGCAAGAAAGCTGTAATATATATTTGCACCTTCATGCCAAGTTTCTGGCGTGCAATTATATAAGTGGAAGAACACTAAAACCTTCTGGAAAGATAGTGTTTAACCAGAATAAAATTCAATATTTCCCAAATGACCAGTATTTGCACAAGTACTTCATTTGGGGGGGTGGGTGGGAAACAAAGTAGCATTCATTCACCACGGGTTCGAGTGCTTGAGAGCATCATAGCTCAACGCAACCTCAAACTCTTGGACGCCAGCAATCCTCTTGTCTCAGCCTCAAGTAACTGGAAAACAGGCTCCCCCCACAATGCCCAGCTAGTTTTTCTATTTCTAGTAGAGACAGGGTCTCACTCTTCCTCAGACTTATCTTGAACACCTGAGCTCAGGCAATCCACCCCTCTCAGCCTCCCAGAGTGGTAGGACTACAGGCGTGAGCCACCGCGCCCCAACTGTGCCAGTCCTTCTTAAAAATGGATTCATTCACCTACCTTCTAGTTCAGGTGCTCTCAAATGTTCCTTGTACTACTTGGACTCACCCAAAGACTCTATGGATCAGTAAAACTCAAAAATTCCCAGATCCAAAGTACCTAAAAAAGAATGAAGAGGGAGAGGGAGCCATCCAGAGAATGAGGAAAATGAGATCCCTGTTTATAAGACATTACTGAGTGTCTTTTTATAGAATTATAAAACCATTCCCGAAACAAAAGCTTGGTTTTTATCACCTTCTAATCATAAATTTTGCAAGCTGCTCAGAGTTAGGCAGTTTTAATCCTATGAAGAATTCTTGTAGTCAGCAAGGATCTCCTTGGAGAAGTTCTGGAAATGACACAGAAGGGCATCTCAGGGCGACCTGAGAGGAAGGGCTTCCCTAATACTATGAATTGGAAAGTAGAGATGAGAGACAGATGCCTGGAATAATTCCACAAGCTTAATTATATTTGATAAGCTTTAGTGTTTTTTTAATGAGTAAACAAAATAATGCCTCTTTTTCAATGTTATACATAAGGATGTCTTTCATTACACAAATAATCCTCGGAGATGCTAGGGAGGAAAAAGTTAACTTCCAAAATGCGAATTAAAAATCATTTCAAGATTCATAGCAAGATACTTTTTTCAGTCCAAGACAGTTATTAGTGGAAGTAATTACTGGAAGTATTATATTAAGACTGAAACAAGTCTCCTAAGTATTATAGACCTGAGTGAAAGAACAGTTCCCTGAATTTCCAGTAAAGTTTTAATGACAGTGAAATACAATAATTTGATTAAATTCCTTATACTTGAAGTGTAACTGTACCATTACCTTACAAATTTAAATAATAATTAATGGGTATACCTGGTTCTTATGTGAGTTTATATTTTAACATCTATATTCCTATATTTCTGCTTGAAATATACAGATGTTCAAGAAGTGAAAGAAGATTCATGAAGGAGTTTTGAGTTCTGATAATACTAAACTACCATTAGAATGTTTTCTTAAATTCTATAAATTTGATTTCACTTTCTTTTACGCAACTGCTAAAGCCATGATGACAGGAAATGCAAACAGTAACAAGTAGAATTCTGGCATGTTGTCCTTTGACCTTTCATAAGTCACGTCTAGAAAGCAGAAATCTCATTTTGCCCCAGTAAAATGCTTTATTCATGACTTTGAAAACCCTGAGATCAAAAGAGGGTATATCTAATTCAATTCAATTTGTTCAAGTGCAGAGAAAAGATGCTCTTGTATTCAAATGACAAGGACGCTTGATCCAGAAAGGCTATGATATTTCCTTCATGAAGGGTCACCCCTAGCTTTATGAATTGTTTTTAAAATGTCTTTGCTGATCTGCTTATTAATAGATCCAAATAACAATCTAAAAATGTAGCAATTAACAAATCTTTTGGCCAAAGAGGAAGTAAGAAGCTATTATCAACAGCCAATGAGCATAAAGAGCCACCATCCAGAATTCTGTTCCATTGATAACCATGGCAGGGCTGGGAGGATGCCACTTCTCAAGCTCTGTGAACTGAAAGATAAAGTGCCCAAATGGCTGGGGAACAGTTCCTGTGTCATTTTGTCTGAGTTACACAGAAAAAAAGAAAAGGATGTCAGGTGGTGAATTAATTTATTTTTTTGAGATATAGATTCCCATATAGTTGTAGATCTCCTATACCCTTTATCCATCAGATATCACATCTTGCAAAACTCTATCACAACCAGGATACTGAGACTGATACAATCTACCAATACACTTGTGTGTATGCACGTGTGTGTGTGCACATAGGCGTGTGTCTGTATTTAGCTCTGTACAATTTTACATCTGGAGGTTTCATATATCCACCAACAAGGTCAAGACACAGAATAGGATCCTTATTTTGCCCCTTTTTAATCATAACCACTTCCCTTCTCTCCAAGCTCCTATTCCTAATTTCTGGTAATCACTAATCAATCTACTCTCCACTTCTAAAATTTTTCTGTTTTAAGAATCTTATCTGAATGGATTTATACAACATGTAACCTTTGGGATCTTACCAATTTTACCAAGACTCTAGGAAGTCTTCCAAGCGGCTGCACGGATCAACAACTTGCATCTTCACACTGCACACTGTTGAGTAGTATTCCATGGTATAAGTGAAGCACAGTTTGATTAACAATTTATCCTTTGAAGGATATCTAGAATGATTCCAGATTTGGGTCCCTTGCATACAAAGTTCCTGTGAACATTTGCCAGTGGATTTTGTGTGAGAAGAGATAAATACCCAGGAGTGCATTTGTTAGTTCACAGACTCGCATGTTTAGTTTTTCTGAAACTTCCAAACTGTTTTCCACAGTGTCTGTGTCATTTTACATTCCCACCGGTAATGTATTTGTGGCCTAGTTTCTCTCACTCCCAGCTGACGCTATCGATATTTTTTTTTTTATTTTAGCCATTCTGCAGGTTATATGGTGATATCTCATTAGAGTTTAGTTTACATGTCCCCAGTGACTAAGCATGTTGAACATTTTTTTATAAGATGATGCTGCTGATTTCCCGCATGTACATCATGTTCAGTGAGATATATACTAATGTCTTTTGCACGTTTTCTAATTGGATAGTTTAGTTTTTACCGTTGAAAGAGTTCTTTTTATATTCTAGATATCAGTCTTTTGTTAGACACGTAATTTACAAATATTTTATTCCAGTCTCTGGTTTTCCTCTTTATCCTTTTAATGGCCTTTCACAGGACAAGTTTTTAATTTTGATAAGGTCCAACCTATCACTTTTTCCTATTATAAATCATGCTTTTGCTCTCAAGCCTGAGATGCAAAGACTTGACTAATCCTAGATTCCAAGATTTTTATCCTATTTTTTAAAAAGGTTTATATTTTTGTGTTTTACAAGTAAGTCTGTGATCCAGTTTGAGTTAGTTTTTATAAAAGGTGCGAGATTTAGGTAAAGATTCACTTTTTTTTTGCCTATGGATATCCAACTTCTCCCATACCAATTATTTAAAAAGTTGCCTTTCTTTCATTAAATTGGTTTTGCATTTTTGTGAAAAATCAGTTGAGCTTATTTGTGTTGATCTATGCCCAGTTTTAATATACTGTTCCACAGCTGGCGTAGAATCGGTGCTCACCAGCAAACACAGCCTGATGGGATATGCCTACCAACTTCACTTCCCCCACTGCCATTAGGGAAGGAATAAAAAAAATTGAGGGGCCTTGCATATTCTAGTCATTTCTCTTATTTTATTGAGCCTTGCCTCAACACACAAGTGTAACTAGAGAAATTACAGCCCCTCTCCTCCACTGACATGAGCAAGAGTTCAGTATCAACAAATTTTGTTTCACACTCATCTAATCACGGCCTGACACCGAGCCTTGCTCCTGCATATCCACGGGTTCCAGTTGGACCAAAGTTCACTCCCCCGTGAATGCCTGTAGAGCCTTACGACTTGTGATAGATCAGAAAATGAAATAATCCCTGTTTTCTTCTAGTTCTCATTTATTATCATGCCCTGTAATATTGTCTAAATATCAAATGGTCTGTCGTGAAAATTCTAGATAGAGATAGATAGATAGATAGATAGATAGATAGATAGATAGATAGACAGACAGACAGATAGATAGACAGATAGATAGATAGATAATGCAAAAGAGAATTTAACTTTGGCGAAGCCTAATGCAAGGTGTTAAACAGTACAAGAACTATTCTCTCTCTCAATCTCTTTTACTTTTAAGTGTCTTTATATCAAATCAGCAACTGGGTGGTCCTTCTCGCTTCCTGTGCTCACCCTTGGACCAGTTTCTGCTGATAAAGCAAGGAGGTTAATGATCGGCCAGACTCAAGACACATATTGAGGCTGTCAAAACCGCTAGGAGCACAGGCGATTATATAGAGAGAGCTTCTGAATTGGAAGGTGACTCAGCAGCAAAAATAAGAAGTGGCCACCGTTCAAAAGAGGATGAGAGGTTAAAACTAGCTCCTTGTCTCAGTTCCACCCAGAGGAACCTGGCTCAAGTATACATCTGTTTCAAGTTCCCTTTTCAGTACTTAAAACACGCTGGCTAATTTAACTGAGAGTGGTATAGCTTCTGCAGCACCTCCAAAAATAGACTCACCCACCATGAAAGCCCTCATGCGTCCCATGATTTCAAAGTTCCAAAGAGTTCATTTTTGAAAGTTAGCACACAATGAAGACACACGTACACACACGTGCGCGAACACAAATTAGAATACAGAAGTGACTACCCAGGACCAATATTGCTGTGGTACTGGGTTTGGGTTCACTCAATTCCCTTATGCAATGATTTGTTCCCAGCACAAAAGCAATATTCTAGCATGTAAATCGTATCACAGAGACTCGCTATGTTCATTTGGTCTACTTCCTCAGACAGATCTTTAGGGATTAGCAGAGTATGGTGCATATTCTGGTCCTTATGCTAAGAGTGGTTCCATTTTTAAATGGTTATCCTCGACACTTAGCCTCTCCCAGCTCTCCAGTGCAATTCTGCTGTGCTGGCAACAATTTGAAGGGAGAAATACAGCTACCCCTCAATATCCTGGAGTGATTGGTTCCAGTACTGCCCAAGATTAACAAAATCCACAGCTGCTCAGGTTCCTTATGTAAAATAGCATAGTATTTGCATATATACCTACACACTTTCTCCCATTCCTAGTTCTTTAAATCATCTCTAGATTACTTGTAGTGATGAAAACGAAGTAAGTGCTATGTAAATAGTGCTGTGCTTTATTTTTGTATTTGTATTGTTTTATTGTTTGTTTTTTTAATATTTTCTACCTGAGGTTGGTTGACCCCACAAAATCTAAGTTCACAGATAAGAAGGGTTGACTACAGGAATTCGTAAGGCTGTTAGGAAGCTCTGACAGAAGTTCCAGCAGGAAACAATGGATGCTGAGTTGAGGGCATTACCGGATTAGATGGAAAGAAGTGACAGTACCCAGAAAATTTTAGAATACAAAATCAATGAGAATTGATTAAACAATTGAGAGTTCAATAAGTGGCACTCTCCTAAAATTTATGTAAAATTGACTCATCACTTATCTGCTAACCTGTAACCCCAGGCTCCCCCAAAGGTTTCTGCAAATCTCCAGAGTTTGAAGCTCTCACAGCCACGTCTCACGTCCTGCCTCCCTTAACTCTGCACTCCTCTCCCTTACAGGCCAACTGTTACAGTTTTCCTCTGCCTCTAAACTTGCACTTGCTCACTCATGAAATACAGTCTCATTTCCTTGTTTTTTTCCAAAACACCAACCTCCTGAGTATCTTTATTACTGAATATTGCAGGCTAAGCTGGGGGTGAGGTGGGGGGTGGTGGATGTTTTGCAATGGATCTATACATTAATTTAAAAGTACAACAGAACTTTCCTACTTCAAAATGGAATATTCTTTCCTTTGAACATCCAGCAGGTATGAAGAAACTTCTATTGTCCGGTATTTCTCCCCCAACCCCCTGCCTGATACAATGTTACATGTCTCTTTCTTTATCCTTTTTCCCAATAGTCACATTGCCTTATCTTCCCCCAAAGCCCTGCATACTTTCTCTTTGCCCACCTGTGTATATCCAGGTTACCAATAGAGAACTTCAATTTAAAAACAAATACACCAGTGGAGATGTTTTTCTGAACAAGCACAGATTTTTCTTGAGTGAAATTCTGTGGCCAAAGCTCAAAGCAGTTTTGTTTTGTTTTGTTTTGTTTCATATCATTATTAAAAGGAAGAGATTAAGATAAAATCCTAGTTCTGATACTTTCCCATCTGGGTGGACCTGAGGTGCTAAGAGGTCAGTGGCGGCGCTCTACTTTCCCCACACTGGAGGAAAATTCCACTGATGTCTTCTCCAGGTCAATCCCCTATTCTTGCAAACTACAAATATCTGCAGGTACAGCACTTAAATTCTTCACGTTTTCTTTGACTTTCCTTCGTTTTCTTTGGTGTCAGTTCTGTGTTTAAATTGCATCACAAACAATTGTCCATTTCCCTTGTGACCCTGAATTTGTGGCATCGTAACATGGGAATCTCGAGTTCATAACAAGAAACTCTCCGAGTAAAGTTCACAGCCAATATGTCCTTGGTCATATGCTACTTCCCCCCAAATCCCACATTTTTCCAGGATTTGCATAAATCGCAACTTCCTGAATGGTAGCAGAAACATTCCATTCTACCATATTTTTTTTCGGCAGCAGATGGATATGCCTCTATATCCTCCAGGTTTCCATTTCTATTTCCTTTTTTCATATTCCTATCTTTTTTTTCCAGTAAGCCTTAGCAGAGCTTTATAAAGTTCAACCTGTTTCTTCAATTAGATCCCATTTCTCTTTTACATTTGTAAGGCTAATTTATTACTGGATAAGAGTATAATCATCTTTTTCTTTCTTTTCCCATAGCTTCTATTTTTAACACAAAACTTTTTTTTTTTTAGTAATTTAGTTAATATCACTCCCTGTGTTATTATTCAATACGCAAGTAGTTCTTTCTTCAAATACTGGGCCATCAATTCTAGTTGCTACAAAAAACAAGCCCTGAAATCTCAAGGAATTAAACAACAAAAAGTTTATTGATTAATCACGTCATAGTCAGAATTTGGGTAAGTAACCAATGTCCATCTTATACCTGTGCCATCTGGACCAGACAGCCTCCACATCACCAGGGCAGGAAAAGCAAGGCTGGACAGCCGCACAAGATGGTCTCAGGGGATAGATATGCAAATTGTTTACACAACTTCCTTCCACATCATATTAGCTAGAAATTAATCACATTATCTCTAATTTCAAGAGAGTTTGGGATAGATGAATAGACACAAGCACATATAGACGGGATGTATAAGCACAGTCTCTGCTGCACATTCTAAATTCCCAACTCTTCTCACCTCACTTTTTTTTTTTTTTTTTTTTTGGCCGGGGCTGGGTTTGGACGCACTGCCTCCGGTGTATGGGGCCGGCGCCCTACTCCTTTGAGTCACAGGTGCCGCCTTCACCTTACTTTTTGTTCTCTATCTTAGAGCCATTGTGATTAGACACTTGCAACATAGCTAATTAGAGTTGGGATATGCTGTGAGTATAAAATACATACTGAGTTTTGAAAAGTTGAAAAATATCTACCATTGTTGAGGTATTTGGCTTATGAAATACATTACAGAAATAATCCTACTTGTTCCTTTTGACTTTCTAATTATGACTGCTAGGAAATGTAAAATTTCATATGTGGCCAACATTGTGTCTGTATTGGACAATGCTGTTTTAGTGACTTGGTGCTCCAGCCACAAGTTTTTCTCTAATTTTGCTTAGTTACGGCCTGGCAATGACTTTCTGGAGATTTTGTATTTTGAAACCCAAGAGGATGGCGTGCCTTTGTATAATAAATATCTCCATTCTCATGGATTTGCTCACTGATGGTTTACAGGTAAATCTACTGTCTAGATTCCTGAAATTCATAACCAGGATAAGGGATTATCTGATAAACATAAGACACTCACCTAAGAGGTAGGGTTGATTCTGTTGTATCATAGACCAGCCACACGAATCTCAAGAAAGTGCTAGATCCTAGATACAGCTGAGATCAATACACTAAGGACCATGACCAGAAACAGATGATTCAGCAGCTCCAGTATGCCTTCAGCTGGTTGGCAATAATAATCTAAGCAATTTAATGACTCATGCACTATTAGAACTTGGCTTGTGTTGGGTAGTTCCCATTCTTCAAGCATAAGATGCTTCATTGCACCTATTACTTGAGCAAAAGCTGGCTCCAAAATTGAATCCTTCTTTCCAAATTACTACTAGAGTCTGCCCATAACTAATAGGTCATTCACCAACTGAGACAGTTGTCCAGCCCCTCTTTCTCCATGTAGTACTTGATTTTCAACTGCTACTTTCCTTGGTAAATGCTTGGGGTCTACTGGAACTATAGCAAATATTAGAAACCAGGGTGAGCTACTGATTGGTTAAGACATTATATCCAGTGCATTCAGCAATAGCCAATTCCTCCCCGACTTTGCAGCCAGGATTCTAAAAGATCCTGAATGAGACACACATGCAGGAAATAACAGAAAGGAATTCAAACAAACACTTTGAAATCATTTTTTTCCCTGAATCTCTATAGTGCTATGAAGAACTCAGGAAGGCAAGGCCATGCATATGAAGTGACTAAAGCGGAACGCTTAGGCGGTCTCCTTCTGTACCTGCACCCAAACCCTGATCTTAGAGTTGAGCTAAGTACTAATAAGTGCACTAGACCCTTTGGTAAATAACCTGAGCTTTGCAGACTTTCTGTTGCAACTAAACAACTCTGCTATTGTAGCAAAAATGCAGCTATTAACAAGACAAACACCAATAGATTTCTATTTATGAAAGCAGGATCTGCCCATCAGGCCATAGGTTGCTAACCCTGGAACTAGAGGATCCTATTAGGGAAGGTTAACTGGAGAGGAAGGGGGAGTCAAAGCAGGCAGCACCAAAAAGACCATAGAACATCAGTTATCCACTGCTGTGTCACAAACCACCTCCTACCTTAAATCAACAGAAGTCATTTACTTGCCCACAATTCCTCAATGTTGGCAGGATTTAGTGGGGACGGCTCCCATCTGCTCCATATGTTGTTGACTAGGATAGGTCACCTCAGCCCAGAGATCTCAAGGACTTCGCCGTCGTGCCTGGTAGCTCAGTATAGATGGATAGAAGCTGCCAGAGTCCGGCCGAGCTTCTCCTTCTCCAGCTTCATCTCTCAGCCACCCAGGCCTCACCCTCTCTCCACAGGGCCTTTGTCTGAAGTAAGGTAGTTGGACATCTTCAGTGGCTGGCTTTATATGGTGCAAATCTTCCTAAGACATAAGCCTGGAACAGGCACAATGTCATTTCTGTCACATTTTATAGATCAACACAAGTCCCATGGATAGTCCAGATTTGAATACGGTCACGCACCGCACAAGGATGTTTCGGTCAATACAGTCTGTATGTACAATGGCAGTTTCATAACATTGTAGTAGAGCGGAAAAATTCCTATTGCCTCATAATGTCTCGATAATCCTGGCTCTGTAGGCCTAGGCTAATGTGTGTGTTGATATCTTAGTCTTTAACAAAAAAACAAAAAAAAAATCAAAAAGTAAAATAAATTGGGCACCTATGGATCAGTGGGTAGGGCGCCAGTCTCATATACCAAAGGTGGCAGGATGGAACCCAGCTCTGGCCAACTAAAACAGCAGTGGCAACTGCAACAACAACAAAAAATAGCCAGGCGTTGTGGTGGGTGCCTATAGTCCCAGCTACTCAGGAGGCTGAGGCAAGAAAATCACCTAAGTCCAAGAGTTTGAGGTTGCTGTGAGCTGTGATGTCCTGGCACTCTACCGAGGGTGACAAAAAGAGACTCTGTCTCAAAAAAAAAAAAAGTAAAATAAAACATTTAAAAACAAGAAAAAAGTTTATAGGTTAAGTATATACATAAAGAATATATATTTTATTATAGCTTTGAAATATATTTGTGTTTTAAGCTATGTTTTAAGCTTAACAGAAGAGTTAAGAAGTTAAAAAATTAAGAATTTTAAAATAAAATGTTACACTATGTAGAGGACTGGACACCATGCTTATAAAAGACAGTTACTGATTCTTATCACATTAAAAGGAAACGCTGAGAACAGGACAGTCTCCTGGCAAACCTAGAGATGTTTCTTTGGCTTAAGGGCAATCCCCAAAGTAACTTGGTGTTCCGGAATGAGATAAGGTCGGTCACTCACTAATAAGCGTATGTTAAACAGTGATGCTTAGTAGTTCTTCATGAGGGTTGTGGGGAAAGAACACGTGAAGAGAGTAAGTGCCAATCCTTACACATGCGGCCCTCATCCGCACCTGTTTATGTCAATTACCTTAACTCTCCACACCTGTTGTGTATAACCTTAATAAATAGCCATTGCAGAGGGGGCTCCGGGCTACCCTGCAACTAAGGTTAGCCCGCCTCCCGCAAGCTTGTACTTCAAATCCCTGTCACACCTGGTTCCTTCCTGCGGCAACCGAGACCAGGACATAGGCACCCCGACAACAGTAAGCTAAGGTCAACTTATTACTGAATAAAGAAGAGTTATTAAAGGTTTACTTTTAGCTCTTTGTCAATTCTCTATCCTTTTTTTCATAAGGCTATGTTAGTTTGCATTCCCACCAGAAGTGTAAAGGTGTTTCTTTCTCTCCACTTCCCACAATCCCCATACTAGATATCTACCCCCCCAAAAAAATCATTTTACCATAAGGACATTTGCAGTAGAAAGTTCATCACAGCTCAATTCACAACCGCCAAGTCTTGGAATCAACCCAAGTACCCATCAACGCATGAATGGATTAATAAACTGCAGTATATGTATACTATGGAATATTATTCAGCAATAAAGAAGATGGAAACTTTACATCTTTTGTATTAACTTGGATGGTGTTGAAAAACATTCTTAGTAAAGTATACCAAGAAAGGAAAAGCAAGTATCCAATGTACTCAATACTAATGTGAAACCAATAGGTAAACAACTCCATGCCCACAGGAGAGAAAACAATTAATATCAAGTTGGGGTGGGGAAGGATAGGAAAAAAGGGAGGAGAGAGGGGGATTGGTAAGCTCTCATCCAAAGGTCACAGTGTAAGGATATACAGCACACCCCTGGCTCAACTATAACTTGAACTTTACCTAACAAATGCAAACAATGTAACCTAAGAATTTGTGCCCTCATATTAATTTGAAATTTATAGAAAAGAAAACTTTCCAGGGTTGATGGGCATTTAGGTTGTTTCTACATCTGGGCAATTGTAAATTGAGCTGCAATAAACAATCTACTGCAAATTTTCTTATAAAATTTTTCTTCTGAGTAGATGCCTGGTAATGGCATTGTGGGATCAAATGGAAAGCCTATGTTGAGTTCTTTGAGGACATTACCTAACAAATGCAAATATTGTAACCTGCTTGTTTATACCCTCATATTAATAAAAAAGATAAATTTTGCACATAAATTGAGTGTAGCCTAAGTCAAAGTCCATAGTAGTGACCCAGAATGCCATAGGCCTTCACATCACTCACCACTCACTCAATGACTCATCCAGAGCAACTTTCAGTCTTACAAGCCTCATTCATGGTAAGTGCCTTGTACATGTGGACCGTTTCAAATCTTTTATATCATATTTTTACTGTCCCTTTTCTATGTTTAAATATGTTTAGATACACAAATACTTACTTCTGTGTTGTAATTGCCTGCAGTGTAATGTACAACAGTGGTCCTCAACCTGTAGGTCGTGACCCACAGGAACTGTACTAAAGGGTTGCGGCATTGAGAAGGTTGAGAATCACTGATGTAGAGTAATACGCCAGGTGTGCACCCTGGGAGCAACATGCCACACCATGTAATGTAGGTGTGTAGTCTGTACCAGCGAGGCCTGTGCAAGTATATTCCATGATGTTTGCACAATGACAAATATTGCCAGAGGACACATTTCTTAGAACATATCCCCATCACTAAGTGATGCATAACTGTATGAGATGCCACCTGTGATGAGAGAAATTTTTAACAATCTTATATACAGACCATTCTCCATACCCTGAGAAATGTTTAGTTATTTTTCTTTCTTTATTTAAATTAAGAAGCTATTTTATCTAGCAAGGAAATTACATGGTCTCATTTCAGCTTTCAAAAACATAGCCAGGGCAGCACCTGTGGCTCAAGTAGTAGGGCCCTGGCCCTGCCCAAAGACTGCAAAAAAAAAAAAAAAAAAGCCAAGGAAAGACAAGTGTCTCAGGTATATATTCTTGCAGTAATTTTGTCATGTTACCTTGGCAAGCTCAGCAGAAATATGGGTAGAAACCTGTGAGAACCTGAAGTCTAATGAAGAAGGAAGGGGTCTCACAGAACTTGGCCTGTGAGAAATTCTCCACCTGAGAAAGGTCCCAGCTTTACCCAGTGGTCTGTATAAGATGCATCCGTGCTGTGAGCACTGTGGACTTGAGTCTTCATTCAACAGCTTGCTCAACCTTATTCCATACCCATGACCCTGGATAGCTATCTCCCAAATCTGCTAATTGAATCACCTGGTGGATAAACTTGGCACAGAACAGTAACTGGTTTGACTCATCATCATCCAGACAACTAGACTGGTCCTTGTGCTACTAACACAGTCCACTTGTAATTGGACTATGAACTTTTTCCTTTTTTATGTATGCCTCTTTAAATGAAAACACATGCCCCAAGAGAAATTTACAGTGAACGATACTTAGTCTCAGTAGTAGCTATGCTTTCTAAAATAAAAATTAAAAGTATCAGGTTTCAAATCATTAGAAGGGCCATTAATGATAATGGAAAACATTGCATGGCCTTATTTTTCTGCCATTGAAAACTAGGCAAAGAAATGTACTCTAAGAGAATGATTGGAGAATAGTCTAAAAGTCAAAACTAGCTCATCAGCTATTTTTCCCTGGGTAGTAGAAGTAAAAATATAATTTCTTTCCTGTCGTAGTATCAGGAGAATAGAACAAATGTGTTTCAAGAAATACCTGAAAGAGAAAATAGGAACAATTTTAAAACATTCTCATTAAGTTTAGCATGATTTTATCGTCCTTCAGCAAAACACATTTCCTATCAGGAAACTCTATTTCACAATTCTCTTGAAACCGTTTGGAAAGGAAGGCATGAACAGCTTGAATAATTTCCTGCCAGCTATATACTCCTTGCTTTTTAAGTTATTCCATAAAAGTAGATTTGTCCTTACCTAAAATTCAGAATGCAGATATTACGTCTATGAATTAAATCACAATCAGTCGTGAACGATTTTTAAGAGAACTATATTAAATTTTCTTGTACAAGAAGGCAAGTTTTTTGTAATGCAAATAAGGGTGTTTGGTTTATTTACTTTGGATATGGAGAAAAGTAGAGAAATAGAAGACTTAGATAAGAGGAAATTATTAAGGACTGCTGTGAAGAAAGGAAGTAACAAGGGCAGAGGGGTGGGAGTGTCCAGAGGAGCTTCAAGGGAGGGGAACTGGACTCCTATCAAACCTGGGGAGCCTGTATATCGGTTCTCAACAGCTTCAAGCAGATCAATGGAGCTGTTGTCATTCTGACCCACAAACAGTATCAATGCCCAGGTTCAAACTTTTCTGTCAATTTCAAGGGAAAGAAGATAAAGAAATGATAGGAAAAAAATCCAATGGGAAATACAATTTTAAAAAAATTGGCATGGGGGTGGTGCCTGTGGCTCAAAGGAGTAGGGCGCCGGCCCCATATACCAGAGGTGGTGGGTTCAAACCCAGCCCTGGCCAAAACCCGCAAAAAGAAAAAAAAAATTGGCATGGACTGTCCTTGGTCTGAATGTTTGTCCCCTTCCACAAAACTCATGTTGAAATTTAATTACCAGTATGGAATTGGGAGGTGGGGCCTTTGAGGGGTGATTAAGCCACATGGGGACAACCAGCACAGTTGGGTTTAACATCTGACTGAAAGGGCGTCAGGAATGGGCTCTCTCATGGCTTTTCCACTCATCTGTCATGTGAGGGACACAGGAGGATGCAGTGTTCAAAGCACCATCTCAAAGGTGAAGACAGGGCTCTTACCAGACCCCAAACCTACCAGCACCTGGATCTTGCACTTCCTGGGTGCCAGAACTGGGAGAAATAAATTCCTATTGTTTATAAATGACCTGGTCTGTCGTATTCTATTATAGCAGCACAAAACGGATGAAGACACACTGTTACACAATTTTGGCCTAATAAAGACACCATATATAATAATAATAAAGTGCCATTTGAGCTGTCAAAGGCACTCACGCTCATTAGAACCACAGATGACTGTGGGGAGTTCCCAGCATAAAGCAGCTTCACCTCGATGCCAGTGTGAGTTCCAGCACCAGAGGCAAGAAAAACAAGGGCCTTCACCCTGCCTCCATGCAGCTAAGTGGGAAGGATGAAAATGATGCCTGGGGGAGCCAGAGGATTTGCTAGTCTCTATATCCAGTCGCGCTTACATTGACCAGAAATAAGTGAGCAGTTATTTTTTGAGAGGGTAAATGTATATCAGAGGGCAAATGATGTGTTTCTGGTCACCCGACATCCATTTCTCCCTTCTCAAACAGCAGTACGATTTCCTTCGGGCAGTTGCATCTCCATCCATTGTGTGTGGCCCAGTTCACCTGGTAAATTATGACACCGCCTAGTAAGAAAACCAAGGAGAGGCCCTGGACTTTGGCAGCTCCTACTTCCTCCTGCCTAATGCAGAAGGAAGGCCGTGATGCAGAAACATGATGTAACCAAGAGCAATCGGCCAAGCCACTTTGAAATTTGAGCGTAATAAATTAAGCACTGAAGAAATAGAGGAATTAAATTTCTCTGGTGATGGGAGCAAAACTGTAATGTCAATGGTTCCTATTTTAAATTTACAATTATAAGTTTCTGTTATTTCCAATCAATCAATCCAATCTGCTTTTCCTTCAGTCCTCTTTGTTCCTGTATATCCACCAATAAACTCAGTTTAGGTATAAGAGAGATTGCTGTTTCTACTATTTGTAATATTAATATTTGTAAATTGTATTACAAATTAGTAAATTAAAATAATGGTTATAATTGTCACAATTTTTAGAAAACTAGTGTAATATATGATGTCCTACTTTATGCAACATGGTACTATTAAAAAACTAGATTTTAGCTAGACCATTGCATAATCAGGTCAGAAGTCTGTGGGTAGCATAAGACCATGGTCATATGTCATGTTGCATCCTATTGCTGTGAGACTGAGACTCTTGGCCTACGTTAAATGAATGCTATATTCTGAGTCAAAGACTATCAGTAAGTCAAATACTATAAGTCCTCAAATAATATTAGCCATGAAAGCAGGGAAAACATGCTCATATCATCATATGTACCAAACTTAGTCAAGAGACTGCTCATTCTAGAGCAGAAGGAGTCCTGTGTAATCATCTTGTCCCCAAGTAGTTAACTTGTCTCTTTGGAGGACAGTGCCCAGTTGGGGGTTGGGGGCTGTTATTTGTAGCAGGTGTCCACCTGTTAGACCTTAAGCAGAGACAATAATAAGTTAGTTTTAATGAATGGGGACCCAATCCCTCTTCCCATTAATGCAGCGGTTCTCAACCTGTGGGGTTGCGACCCACAGAAACTGCATTAAAGGGCCGCGGCATTAGGAAGGTTGAGAACCTTCAATCTTAGTGAGTTCTGAGTTTGAAAATGGACTCACATCAGGAACTGAGCAAAGGATTGAGACAATTTATCGTCTTGTCTGCGCATCTATTTTGCCTTAAGCAAAGCCATGTTCTATTAACATCTCCGGGAGGGGCCAATTTGGCTGCCACTGTGATCTTGGCGGTCATTACAACAATCGTGCGTACTTTGCTTCTAAGGGTTCAGTGCCACCACTTTCCTCCATTATTGTGGGAGTGCGTTACCCTGTTTAATTTTTATCAGGCAGCCCAGTTCTGTTAGACATATCCTGCTATCTCCCTCTCTTATTTCAGTTGCATTACTATTTAGGAATACCTGGTGTTGGGTGATATACAAAGAAGAGGTTTATTTGGCTGGCTCATGATTCTGCCGGCTGTATGAGAAGCATTGTACTAGAAGCTGCTGCAGCAGTGGCCCCAACCCAAATACCTCCCACCAGGCCTCACCTCCAACATCAGGAAGCAAATTCCATGTAAGATTTAGTGAGGACAAATCTAAACTATAGCAATTCCCTACTTCTAGGAGATAGCCACCCCTGAGATTCTCATTGATAGTGATATTATTCCCAGCAGTGCATTAATACTTAGCAAATGAAGGGTTCCTTTGGCCCCCTCACAGAGTACAGTTCATCGTCTGCCCTTCAGTAATACATCCGCTTTAGCATCCCCAACCTCTAAGCATTGTTCTGTATCCCACATTGTTTACATAGCAGTTCAGACATTCCTTCTTCACTTAGTGCAAGCCTTCATTTTCTCCAGACTTCCAAGAATCAACGCAGCAGCATGTTTGCATTGTCCTCCAGGCTCCTTGCTAGGATATAAAATTCTATATCAGACAGAGGGCTCCCATATCACTCCTTTATCCAATGCAACATTCTGCCTCCCCCCACCAGTCCCATGCAAGTTCCATGCTCCTGGCTCCTCTTTTTACATTAATATTTGACTAGGCGCTGACGCTCTTTTAGGAAATAGCACTTCTCCTTTTAGAACACAGTACACTAGAATGCACTAGCCAGGTTATCATGTTGTGACCCCAGTTAGTCTGACATCCATAGGGAAAAACAGAGACAGATTCTGACTTGCAAAGCAGCACCCACTATCCTCAAGCAAGCAGAGAGGGGAAGCCTCAAACTGGCAGCAGTGAGATGCTTCTGCAGACCCAATAAATTTAAGGTATCTTGGGACTTTAAGTTTCTGCTTTCATCAATTCAGGTGTCCCCATTCCAATTCTCAGTTTCCCGACATTGTAGGACCTTAACCATAGCAATAGCATATTTGCCAAGGATGAGGATTCACCCTTTTCTGGAGCTCTGCTACTCTTATATAATTATACGCTGGCCCAATCCTCAGCTTTTTCTGGCCTCCAGCTGCAAAGCATAGGACTCTTTTCATGGGCTGCCAAATAGACCCTCTGATGTTCACATTTTACCTTAAACTGTTGATTAATCACCATCAGCCTTTCACTGTCTCTGCCCAGTGCATCAATAGCACTCTGATTCCATTGTCCTCATAATTGCAACTTCCCCAAACCTCTCTAACCTGGAAGATATTGCTGCAGTCAGTGTTTTACATTTCCCAGCACCTCATTTCAGCTCATTCTCGGGGACCGCTCCAACAATTGTTCTGCTACACCACGTCAGAGGCGGTCAGTGCTGCACCAACTAGTGAAGCGATCACATTGCCAGCTGGCCAGGGGTGAGATGGCTCCAAGTCCCTGTTCTTTGAATCTGTTTCCTAGGACTATTCTTGGCATCAGATTAATGTCCAGGTTCCCCAGGACATGGGCTCTGAGACAAAGATTTACATGCCAGAAGTTTACTGGGGAGTGTTTGTGCAACCACTCTTACAAATTGACAAGGGGGTATAAGGCAAGAACTGGAGTAAAGGCACAGCAAAAAATAAGGCCCAGCTAAAAATAATGAATCAGCCACTGTCTGCTACTCTGTAGTCACATAGCTGGTGGTCATAAAGTTTCTTAACTTTATCTATAACAGCACTTTCTTGAAATAGGTTTTTGAGATAACTTCCAGTTCCTGCATTCCAGTGGGTCAGCTGACACACTCAGATGAAGAAACTGACTCAGCTGGTCTTGTGACCCCACCACCACCACCCGGGAATCGGATCCTGACCTGCAGTGGACTGGCTGACCTACCCAGGCTGGCAACTAAGGGACTGATGGTTCCACCCCGAACCCAGCTAGTTAGCAGACCCTGATTGCCTAATCCTCTGCCCACCAAACTGGCTTTAAAAACCCTGTCTCCTAAATTCTTAGGGAGTCCCTCTCCCCCACTCAGCACTCTGTGGAAGAAACTCTTTCTCTTCTGTAAGCCCTGCTATCTCTGGGTACTGGGCTTCCTCCTGAGCAGTGGGCAGTGAACCAGGTTGGGCAGCAATATTTGCAGGAACATCTATTAAGGGCTAAGAAAAGCTGGGCAGAGGACACAGGTGAATGCAATGCCTTTGCAAAAGGGCTTCAGCTCATTCTATAGGGGATGCACCAGCTAGGACGAACCTTCACAGTTGCACAAGATACAGGCAAGGGGCAAGGTCTTTGCACCTCTCCATGAACTGGTTACGGGATGTGGGCTGCCGCTAAGAAAGAGGTATAATCTTCATGAAGTAGCTTACCTCAGTCCAACACTCCTCACAGCTAGCCGCTCAGTCCATTCACTACAATTTTACACCAAATAAAGAGAGAGCAGCAGACTTAAGAGTTTTTTTTAAAAAAGGTCTTAGTTTATATTTTAGCCTTACCGTGACAAGATAAATGATTGGAAAAGATACTTAACATGTCCAATCCTTGGTATTTTTTCTCCTTCTTTATCAGCATTATCTTGGTTGTTTTTATATTATTATTCATTGAGACATATTGTACATTTACCATCCATGTTCTGTTAGTGTAAAAATTCCATTGGCTTTGTAAATGAAGTTTAAATAAACATATGGATTAATTTGGAAGATGATGTTTTCTATTCTGGATTATTCCTTTTTCTTTTTCATTGCCCCTTGCCACCCCGTAACCTATCATGTGAGTTTTCACTCTTGCTCACTCTCCCTCTGAGATAGTGTCTCAGTTCTGGCTACTATATACAAATTAGACTAGATGGCTTATTATAGATAGATAGATAGATGATAGATAGATAGATAGATAGATAGATAGATAGATAGATAGATAGATAGATAGATTTCCTGGATTACTGGAAGCTGAAAGTCTGGGTACTCACATAGTCAGTTCTGGTGAGGGTGAAACCACTTGTATTAAAATAATGCAAGACCATGAGGCAAGAACTGTGATACAAGTCTGATTTCTATAATAGTACAGACACAGCCAAAATTAACCAGCTTTTATTTTGTAACTTAACTTGCCTTTCTGTCACTGCTTACTGCTGTAACTGCTTAAGTGTATGTATCCATGACAGGGGCAAGATTTGTGACTTCCCCAGTCACTTCTACAGATAACATAGCTGTTGTAAAACCTAAGACTATCCATCTTCCAGATTCTGCATTCAGGGAGAATAACTGAGGTCAAGTACACCCGCGGCCATGAGTGGGAACTAACCAACAGGCCCTGTAACCCCCTACCCAGGAACTGTCCCAGTCAAATAGACGATTTCTGCTGCCCAACCCTATGAGTTCATCTCCAGTCAGTCAGCTGACCCAATTCCCTAGCCTCTTATAAACCAAACTGCCTTTGAAAACCTTAGCCCCAAAATTCTCAGAGATGAATATGAGTAATTTCTCCCATCTCCTTGCTCAGTGCCTTGCAATATTAAATCCTCCTTCTGCTTCAAATCCTGCTACTTCAGTATACTGACCTCTGGGGCAACTGCCAAGGGACCCAGCTTGGGTGGTAACAAGGGTACTTTTCTCAGTTACCTACTTTTCTTATATCCTCATATGGTGGAAAGAGGGTGAGAGAACTCTCTGGGATCACTATTATAAGATACTAATCTCATTCATGAAACTTTCACCTTCGTGAGCTAAACACCTTTTAAAACCCAACCTCCTAATATCCCACTGGAGGATTAGGATTGCAACATATAAACGTGGGGGTGGGGCACAAACATTCTGACCATTTAAAATAAACTTCAGTAAAGTTTTGGTATTGAAGATGAGGACTTCTAAAAACTTTCCTAACTGTTGTAGGAACAGGTATTATCTTTCAAATTTTAAAATTTAATTTGCCAACATAGTGAGCTTCTATTCATGGATGAGAAAAATAATTTGTTCACATTTTCTAGGAAGACAGTTTTATTTGTTTAATTTATAATTAATGATACCTCATCTTTTCAAATTTATAAGCGCTGACATCAATGGTACTTTTTCCTACATTTAAAAACTTCATGTACACTTGTATTTAAATTCTTCTAAATTCTTTTTTTTTTAATTTTTATTAAATCATAATTGCGTACATTAGTGCAATCATGGGGCACAATGTGCTGACTTCATATACAATCTGAAATATTTTCATCGAACTGTTTAACATAGCCTTCATGGCATTTTCTTAACAGTGCATCTTAAATCCTTCTAAATTCTAATTACAATTCATTTTAATTTTTTCCCTTTTCTTATCAAACTACTTGAAGATTGCTTTTAAAAAAGGTTTTGTGCTTGATTTTATTATAATAAAGCATTTTTATCTATTTGTAAATTTAATTTTTTGTATGTTCAAACTATATAATTTGATTTTTTATTATTTTTTGATTTCCTTAACTTTGTTTTTAACCTAGTAATCAAAATTTTAATTTAGTTATGTTAATTTTCTTCTTAGTTAATAATGAAAAGCACTAATTTTCCTCAGAGTTTAGCTTAATGTTCTGTATAAAGATGTAATATTGTCGTTTTTACTATTTATTTACCCCAAAAGCCCATTTTATTTGAGTCTTTAATTTCCAAATGACTAGGACTTTTTAAATATCTTGAACTTTTACATGAGTTTAAACTTCATCACATTTTGTTTAAAAGTTTATAAAATTTCTAAATTTTGAAATATGTGGAGATTTTTATGACAATAGAATATGATCTAGTTTCTAAAAATATATAAGGATACTTGAATATAATGCATAGACTCTACTTTAAGATATATACCCATTAAATATAAAATACAAATTTTGTTATCAGATTCTTCTACAACCATTTTGTTTCTGTTTAATCTAATTAAGAGAGTGATATAATAAAATTCTTTGTGTTTCAACTCTGTTTCCATTATATATCTTATATTAGCTTATTTGGCACTAAAAAATATAATGAATATTAATATTCTTTTTTTATCTCTACTAAAACATCTTTATTGATGAAGGCTTATTCATCACCAGAACTTAAGTCATAAAACAGGTAAGTTTCTAAGACTAGAGGAAATGCAGACTTGAGTCCAACCCCCACACCCTCATGTGCTTGTACACTGAGAAATAGCTCACTGCAAGATTGATTCTTTATTGTTTTTATTTATTTATATGTTTTAGAAACAAGGTTTCTCTCTGTTGTCCGGGCTGGAGTGCAGTAGTGTGATGTGATCATACCTTACTGCAACTTTGAACTCTTGGGTTCAAGAAGTCCTCCTGCCTTCAGCTTCCTGAGCAGCTAGGACTATAGGCACATGCCACCGTGCCCAGTTAAATGTTTTTATATTATTGTTTGGGATTCATTGAGGGTACAAAGAATTAGGTTACACTGATTGCACTTGTTAGATAATATCCCTCTTATAATTGTGTCCCAACCCCAAGAGGTGTGCCACCATACATCGTGACCCCCCCATCATCCTCCTTCCCCTCTCTCCCCCTCTCTCATTCTCTTCCCCACCCCATTGTATTAGCTCATCTATTGCCTTCACAGTAGAGTTGGGTGCACTGGATTCTTGCTTCTTCATTCTTGTGATGCTTTTACTAAGAAGAATGTGTTCACCTCCATCCAGATTAATGCAAAAGATGTAATGTCTCCATCTTCTTTAATAATTGAAAGGTATTCCATGGTGGACATATACCACAGCTTGATAATCCATTCCTGGGTTGGTGGGCATTTAAGCTGTTTCCACATTTTGGCAATTATAAATTGAGCTGTGATAAACAGTCTAGTGCAAAAGCCCTTATGATAAAAGGATTTTTTTCTTCTGGGTAGATGTCCAGTAATGGGATTGCAGGATCAAATGGGAGGTCCAGTTTGAGTTCTTTGAGAATTCTCCATACTTCCTTCCAACAAGGCTATATTAGTTTCCAGTCCCACCAGCAAGGTAAAAGTATTCCCTTCTCTCCACATCCACACCAACATCTGCAGTTTTGAGATGTTGTGATGTAGAATATTCTCACTGGGGTTGGATAATAGATATCATAGTGTGGTTTTGATTTGCATTTCTCTGATGATCACAGATGATGAGCATTTTTTTATGTTTGTTAGCCATTCATCTGTCTTCTTTAGAGAAAGTTCTATTCGTGTCTCTTGTCCATTGATATAATGGATTGTTGACTCTTTTATGTTGAATAACTTGAGTTCTCTGTAGAACCTAGTTATCAAGCTTTTGTTGGATTCAAACATGCAAATATCCTTTCCCATTGTGTAAGTTATCTATTTGCTTTGGTTGTTGTGTCCTTAGCTGTGCAGAAGCTTTTCAGTTTCATTAAGTCCCATTTGTTTATTTCTGTTGTTGTTGCAATTACCACAGAAGTCTTCTTCATAAAATCTTTTCCCAGGCCGATATCTTCAAGTGTTTTCCCCACACTTTCTTTGACGATTTTTATTGTTTTGTGCCTTAGATTTAAATCTTTTACCCATCCTGAATCAATTTTTGTAAGTGGCGAGAGGTGTGAGTCCAGTTTTGGTCTTTTACATGTGGTTATCCAGTTCTCCCAATACCTTTTATTGAATAGGGATTCTTTTCCCCAGTGTATGTTCTTGCTTGGCTTATCAAATATCAGATGGCTATAAGATGTTAGTTTCATCTCATGGTTTTCTATTCAGTTCCAAATGACAATGTAACAAGTGGAAGAATATGTCATGCTTATGGCCGGGAAGAATTAATGTTGCCAAAAGGTATATACTTCCCAAAGCAATCCACAGATTCAATGCAATTCCCATTAAACTGCTATCACCACACTTTCAAGATTTAGAAAAAAATAATTCTTCATTTTGTATGGAACCAGAAAAAATCCTGTACAGTCAAGGCAATTCTTAGTAATAAAAAAAAAGCTAGGGGTATGACCCTACCAGACTTTAGGTTATATTACAAGGCCCCATAGTGATCAAAACAGCATGGTATTGGACAATTTTGATTTTTTTTATGGAGGCTTATATCTTTTATCTTTATAGAATGCAATCTCTGTTCTACTGAACATTTTTTTAAACTTGTTACTCAATGTCTATATATTTTTTATTTGTGGTTGATAGATATTCAATATCCATTTTAAATAAATTTGTGTTATGATTTTTAAGCATTCTTTGTTATAAACAACAATGAATTTGTTTTCTTTCTTTGGGTTAAACATAAGTTAATGTTTTTAAACTGATGGCTTAATTTATTTTTTATAACTTGTTTACTTACTATTACTACTACAAGATTTTGTGTCTTTTTTATCTCTGCATTTCCTAATAGTCACCTTTACATAGAAATTTTCTAGTATCTCATATGCAGCAAAGGATTAACTTTTTTTGATATTTTAAAATTTTTACAAAGAATTTTAACTTATACTATATTATCATTCAATTAATAAATATATTTATATTTCCCAAATTAGACTTTCTAGTGAACAAGAAAAATAAATCCAGATTAATTAACTCCCTCCAGTGAGGTTACAAACATTTTTTGCATGTTTTAATTCTTTCTGTCTACCTCCTCACTCCCAATTTTTTTTTCTCGGTGAAAAAAGATAGTGGTGAATATTGGACACTAAAAAAGTTTATAGAATAGAATTTATGTTGAAGACATAATTTTTTTTATGTTATGATGGAATATTTGCTGGAGATAGCCACAAAGGGTGCTGTGTTAGCAAAATTTATCCCTTATGATGATTTCCCCAAAGAAAGTAAGGTGTTCATTTGAAATAGTGTCTTTTTCTCATTCACACAAAGGCAACATATGGACTAATGTTGGACTTCTCTAATAAAATATTATATGTTTATTATAATTTTCAATTAAATCATCTCAAGAATTATCGCTAATATTTCCCTAAAGTTGCATATTTTCACTAGAAACAATAAAAATAAAAAGCAGAGATGATTCTACTTCCAGCAAAGATGAAGTAACAGGAACCAAACTTATCTGTCTGCCTTAAATAGAAAGAAAGCCAGACAAAAATAACAGTTGTATTCATACACTGAGCAGCAAGCAGCTCCCAGTGGTGACCCTGGGAGAGGGTAAGCAAAGGAGATCATACAGCTCCTGATTGCCCCAGTTTCCCAACTGAATTGTTGGAAGATGAAGCACAAACAGAGCCTGATGGACTCTGACAGGAGAAAATGGACTTGTCAGGACAGCGGGAATTGGGTAGGAGGGAGCGTATTGCCAAAACAGAGATCACTATGAAGATCAGAGAGCTACACAAGGGAGGAATTCTGGGAACCTATAGAAGGTTTCTTTAGGCTCCCACACACCTTTGATCAGCATGTGCATATAAGAAAACTCTGAAAGGCCAAGGTAAGAACCACGAGGGACACAACAGACGAAATGGATCAACAGCACAATTGCACCATAAACATCCTAAAGGAATCCTTCTGGAAGAATGAGAGTGACACCAGTCTCAGACCTTGGCTTCCAAATGCCATTTTTCCAATCAAAGGAACCAGGTTTCCTTAGAGAAATGGCTGGCTCTAGGATTGGGTACAGAAAATGCAAGATGAACCTCGAACATCTTGTAGTACCGGGAAGTGAGGACGTATTCAAAAAACAAAAGGATAGAGGCATTTCATGGGGACATAGGTGAACCCAAGAAAAATGCCAAAGGGCAAAATTGTAATAGTATGCAACAAAATATTATAGCACTGGATTATAGCCCAAAGTATAAAATAAATACACCCAAGTCTATGTTGATATAAATAAATAATTGAGTAAATAAATAAATGGAGGGTAAGAGGAAAGTCTCCTTATAAAAGGATTGCAAAGGATATAAAATTTGGGTGATTTAATGATTTCTTAGGAGTTTTCACATATTATGTGAGAAACTTGGGGTCACTCGTAGTACCGCATGGTTAGAAAATGCCCATACCCCTGTCCACGGGAAATAGGGTGATATATGGATTTACCAGGTTCTTTGGTTACCAAAGCTTAATAAAGGCAGGAGAAAAATAAAAGTGGTCCTCAGCATCTCTGGAAAGTACTACTAGGGAGAATGACAGCTCCTCTGAATCGGTCCACCTTAGGGGACAGAATAAAAGAGAGAAAGAAAGTGTTTTATAATGTTGTGATACTCTTTATGCCCGTTTTCTCGGTTCAACTTGAGTGTTTTGAAGTTGCTCTTCTTTGCATGAACAACTTCCTAGAAAGAGCACTGCACAACCCCATTGTAGCTACCCCTCAAGCGTTGCTGAGGAAGAAGACCAAACTGGCAGTCAACAATTATATAAACTCTCTCCTGTGAAGGGAGAAATTATTGGGGATGCATAACACTACCAATAAGAATTCCTGATTATCTAGAACTTACAAAGAAACTCTAGGGCAGTGCTTCTCAACCTTCC